>OVAN01003111.1:0-30400 GCA_900406275.1 Anastatica hierochuntica
GAATTGGGATCCTTAACTATTTAAAAAAAACAAAACAAAAAAAAAATTAATTAAAAATGACCTAAGGACTCCATCCATGGTATCATGGATGGAGATGCCCTTAGAGCTATAATATAAATAAACTATGACGTCGCCATTGCAGAATAGGCCGTTAATTTCATCGGCGAGAGTGTTGGAGTTTGCAGGTTGTTCCATGATGGCGGTTGTAAGAAATGTTTGCGTTGGAATTTTTGGTGGGTAAGATGAGATATATGGGTTGGGGGTGGGGTGGGGTGACTTTATAGGAGAGGCGAGAATGGAGTTCTCTGTAACAATAAAGGACATATTGCCATTATCGGAGGGGAAGTTGTGGCGTCGAGATGAGTTAATTCGACATCTAAGGTTGATTAAAGTTTCGTGAACGGTTTAAGGAAGTGCAGAAGATGAGGGAGACGAAGCAATTATGTTTAGTTTTTAAGGCTTTTGGGAAGATGGACACTTACTTAGTGGTGGCCCATTTAAAATAGATACTTCACATGACCTTTTATATTGTTTCTGATTTTTTTTTATTATGCATGTAAGGTTTATTTATTTCGATCTCCCGAGGAAACGGTGGACGATGACGTGGCAGAGTAGCAAGAGATGCTTCAGGACTGACGTGGACCCCCTAAAAACTCAGAATCTATTCTTTTTAATTAGTTAGATACCAAAACCTAATGAATATGACATTTTCTAGAGATTTAAGAATCTTGAGAAAAAAAATGTCTACACTTTTTTAAAAATGCCTTTATAATGATCAACTGTTACATGTCTACAATTTAGAGACATGTACATACAATAAAACCGTAAAAGTATTCGATGGGAATCCATCTTTGGTGTGAGTATCGAATGGGCGCATTGGTTTCCTTCTCTGTTAATGATGCAAATTGCTCACATTGTAATATTTTCCTCGGTTTTGTATCATTTCTTGTTATTTTTACATCAAATCTCATTTATTAAGTTTTCGGTAAGATACTCTCCGCTTGGGGGAGTGACAAGATCTTGATCCTTACAGGAGTAAATAAGATGTTTTTGGATATTGGTTTTTTGACAAGATCATCAACAGTTGAATTTAGGGGCGGATCCAGCAAGTAAATTAATTGGGTGAAAAATACTACATAAGTAGTATTTGAACCACTTACCTCATCAAACAATAGATGCACTTTATACCACCTAACACTAGAGATGTTAAAATAGGTTACCAGTCCCCATTTAGACTCATCTCATTTAGAACTATTCCCGTATAGACCCATATCCATTAAGGTTCATTTAGTTTTAAAGTCTATTAGGGTTTGCTCATTTACACCCATATATATTACACGTACCCATTTAGATCCTTTTAAACCCACTTAACTCATATAAGTTTTATATAATTTAATAATATTTATGTAATTTATTTTATTCTCACCCATTATACATATGATTCCGTATTTTCCGCTTATAAAGCAATTATGCATCTACCCGACCAAAACTTAATTTCACGTTTTCACTAAAAAAGAATTTTACTTTTTCCGTCATAAACGTGATTTCTGTGGTTTTTCGCCATAAATATGGTTTCTGTGTTTTCCCGCTAAAAACGAAATTTCCGTGCTTTCAGCATAAAACGTGATTCTGAGTTTTTCCGACAAAAATTCGATTATGCGTTTTCCCGCCAAAAACGCGACTATGCGTTTTCCCGCCAAAAACGCGACTATGCGTTTCCCACCAAAAACGAAATTATGGGTTTTCCCGCCAAAAACGCGATTCTGCGTTTTCAAAACTGAGTTAGGCGCGGTTCGTGCGGCTCTTGATTATGTTGACTCGAATCAGGTTTTGCAAGAAAAGTCTCTGTCTTTTCTTTTGAATCTTAGTTTAGAAGATGATAACAAAGTGGGTTTAGTCGCTGATGGAGTTGTGAGACGGATCGTTGCTGTGTTACGGGTCGGGTCACCCGATTGTAAAGCGATTGCTGCTACGTTGTTAACGAGTTTAGCTATTGTTGAAGTGAACAAATCCACGATTGGGTCTTACCCTGATGCAATCTCTGCTCTTGTTTCTCTTCTCCGACAAGAGAATGATCGGGAGAGAAAAGAATATGCGACGGCTCTTTACGCTCTTTGCTCGTTCTCGGATAATCAAAAGCAGGTTGTGGATTGCGGGTTAGTGCCGATTTTGGTTGAAGCAGCTGATTCAGGGCTATAGAGAGCAGTGAAAGTGTTGAGACTTTAGGTTAAGTGTAGAGGAGGAAGAGAAGAAATGAGAAAAGTAAGTGGCTTTGTTGAGGTTTTGGTTAAGGTTTTCGAAAAAATGGAAGTTTGAGAGTGGTTCAATATTCTCTGTTTATCCTCAATTGCTTTTGTTGTTAGGCTAACACTATAATTCTGCCCCATGTTCAGTTCAAAGTTCTCAAAACATAACAAATATTAAAAACAGGGAAAACCCTCTTAAACGAGATAAATTTTTGAATTTCCGAAGCAAAGGTTGGCCATTCCTACGGATTGTTCACCATTGAGATCAATTTCATACTATATGTCGCAAAAGATATATCTACTTGAGAAGTATATTAAACATTCCATGGTCCATAACAGTGCTTCTAGTTCCGCATGAAAGGGAGATTGGTTGGCTTGTGCACGTCTAAGCCCAAATTGGCGAATTTGACCTCCTTCAAAAACTGCCCAATTATATGCGTTGACTGGTGCTCCATCAATCGAAGAATCGTCTATATGACAAGCTTTTCCATCCACTTCGAGAGGAATTGAGGGGTCACCATTTTTCTTTCATAAGAACTTGGTTCCTCTTCGACCTCTTCTCCATTTGCCTGAACCCACGATGTTGCTTTCCGAGTAGCAAGATCCACGATATCTTGCGATGATTCCCGGAAGTTCTCAAAGTTCACATGATTCTTGGCCTTCCATATATACCATAGAATCCATGGAAACACTTGTAAGGCCTCCTCAGAAATCTCTAATTTCTTCGCTGCCCCAAAAAGAAAGGTGAAGTTTCCATACAAAGATTGGCAAAGAAATGGAGATGGAGATGAGGGAATAGGTGGTAAGGCTCATACTTGTCTTGATAGAGTACATTCAAAAAGGAGATGACTCATAGATTCTTCCTCCGCTTCACAAGTTGGAAAATGCTTCTCTTTACTAATATATTGATAAAATAATATTTGGCACGTGGCCTAGAAAATCTGATAGACATTGCCACACAAAATGTTTGAGTTTTCCTGTGATTTTTAATTCTCATTCTTGCGCCAATAGTGTTGCCATTGTAGCCTAAATAGGGGGGGGGGTCAAAAGCACGACGATATAAATCTCTCGCGGGTCAGTATCATGACCTGACAGTAATTGTCTGAGGGCATATGGGGACAACTATAGTTATCACTGGAATATATTTTAGTTGGTCTAATTCTTAATATGCGTTAGATATAATCCTGGATGAATAATTCTTGAAGGCTATCCTCTTTCCACTTTTTCGTAATAGGATCTATTAGATCATTGACATATAGATAGGGATCTTTCTCGGCAATAACCCCTAAAGGTGGCCTGGCAAGAGTATCTGGAATCTAGGGTTCGCTCTAGAACCTTGTGATCATACCAAAGCCTGTGGTTCTTCGGAGTCCTGAGAGGAGGAGAGGTTTCGCTGCCAATATATTTCTCCAGTCGTATGAGGGCTGATTAGATTTTTCAACTTCTATGAGTCCACCATACATGAAATATCTCCCTCTAAAGACTCTACTCAAGAGATAATTAGGAATTGGTTCAGTCTCCATAACTGCTTTGCTAGTTGAGCTAGGTTGAAAATCCTCAAAGGTTCTGCATCTTAGACCACCCTCTAAGATTTGGATGCACAGCTTGTCCCATGCAATCTAATGGATTTCACAAGTCTCATCTTTAGAGCTCCACCAAAATTTAATTATGGCACTGCTCAATTTGGAGAAAATTGTTTTGGGTAACAAGAAAGACGCTATTACATATGTCAGAATGGTCTGAGCCACTGATTTGATCATCACCTCTTTCTTACCATTAGAGAAAAAAATTAGAAGACCATGAATTGATCCTAATTTTTAGGAGGTCCCTCACAAATGCAAAGACTTGTGTCTTAGATCCACATATTTTCTAAGGTAGCCCTAGGTATGTCCCCATTCCTCCTTCTTGGTGGATGTCAAGGGTCATCTTTATGGCAACTCTCTCAGTGATCGAGATGTTAGTTCCAAATATTACAAAAGATTTGGATATGTTGATTTTCTAACATGCAGCTTCGCTATATAAGCGGATAATATCTATAATCTCCTTACTTTAAGCTTCATTTGCGCGACAAAATAAGACATTGTCATCTGATATAAGAGATTAGAATTTGGTGGCCTTGCATGGGAAATTTTGGATTCCTTGAATTCGTCTGTGACACTCTACGTCCCTAAGTAGGAAAACCAAGAATTTTGTACATAAGATGAATACATACGGGGATGTTGGATCTCCTTGTCTAATTCTACGTATGGGTTTGACATGTCCTCATGGCACTCTATTAAGGAGGATGCGATAATATACCGATGTTATGCAGTTTATAATCCAATCAATCTGTTTAATTTCAAATCCCATATTAAGCATCAGGACCCTTAGAAAGTCTCATTCCACCTTGTCATATGCCTTACTCATATCTGTTTTTTCGCAATGAAATTTTTGTGCAACCAGGGTTAGAGCGAAGGGCGTTAAATTTTTCTTGGGCAATGAGGATATTATCTGTGATGAACCTTCCTACCATAAAGGCTTATTGTGTCTCGGAAATTAGTTATGGAAGTAGATGCTTTAGGCGTCGACTAAGACCATTAAAATTACCTTATAGCCCACATTACACAGGCTTATTGACCTAAGTTTGGTCATTTCTCTTTGTCTTTCAGTATTTGGGATCATACATATATTTTCTCATTTAAATTTTTGTCAAAAATTGTTGTTTCAAAGAAAGTTTTCATAATATGCATGAGATCTTGTCCTACGATATCCCAAAAATTTTGGTAAAAAAAGTTGTCATCCCATCCGGTCCAGGAGCTATTCCTGGATTAATGGAAAGAGAGCTTTTATAATCTTATCCTTTGTGAATTCCTTTGTTATGACGTTTTTCATCCTTTTGTTACTTTCAACGGGACATCCCTGAGTGCGTGAACGTACTCCCTCATATTAAGGGAAGTTAATAGTTCCGTAAAATAGTTCATGACCACCTTCTCCACACCCAACTCGTCATCTATCAAATAACCATCTTTATCTTCTCGGCCTAAGATACAATTTTGGACTCGTCTTTGTTTGGTAGATTCCTGGAAAAACTTGTATTCTTGTCTCTTTCTTTTAGCCAATTTACCCAACTTTTCTGCTTCCAGTATGTCTCATCCTCTAAGAACGCTTTACATAGATCTGATTTTAGCTTTTTCAGGGTTTCATATGAAATATTATCATTTGGCTGGCATAGGTCTATGCGAACTTTAGGTCTTCTATAAGTTTTTCCGAATTTGATTTGAAATTTTTCTTCCACACAGAAATAGCCCGACGACATCTCTGGATCTAATAAGATAGAGGTTTTGGGAGACCGTCTGAGCCTCGTCTCCGACCTTCCTAGACTGTCTCTTTCAGTCCATGTTTGCCTATCCAACATTTATCGAATATAAAATTCTTCCCAAGCCTTTGGGAAATTTTCTGAATATTTGCGAAGAGTGGTTTATGATATGAGTCCCACATTTCCAAATACTCCACATTAGTGTGAGAAAAGAGGTTATGTCAGTTTTCATTATCCATAGCTCTATCAAGTTTGCATTTCACCATACAATTTTTATGTCGACCCGCCCATGACAATGGTTTATCTTGGTATGGGAATTCCATTAAACCGCAACAGTGGATCATTGCTCGGAAGGGGAGAAAGGATGTCTCAGATCTTATTTTCCCTCCACGCTTTCATGATTCCCAACTATCTCATTGAAATCGCCAATAGTAAACCATGCTCCAAATATATTAACTGCTATACGGGTTAATCTTCCCCAAACTAGTTCTCGGTATTCAATCACTGGATCACCATAGACAAAAGCTAGAAAAAATCAGTCTCCATCAATGATCGTTTCAGTGTCCATTATACGATCATTCATAAATGATAGTTTAACCGGATAATCTTTAGAGTAAAACAAGGCAAGACCTCCACTCAGCCAGCCAGGATCTATAATAAGCAAACTATCAAACCCTAGTGAAGCTTGAAGGTCTTGCAGAAGATGATGGTTGTTTTTAGTCTCCGATAAAAAGAGAAAACCTGGAGAATATGATCGACACATCTCTTCTAGTCGACGATTTGTTAACTTGGCACCCACCCCTTGACCATTCCATGATAATATCTTCATTCGATCGGACTGGATGGGTTCTGAGACCCCACTACCTATCATTAAGTAACTAATTTTGAATCTGATTTCTAACAATTAAAAGATATGAATGTGTAAGAAAGAACCATTTTAATAAGATGTACCAATAATAAGAAGTAAATCTCTACATGATAATAAGATGTACCAACAATAAAAAAAATAAATCTCTCCATGACGAAGAAAATGATAAATGTTATATCAAATTGAGAAACACTTTAGATCCAATTTTATTCTTTCTATAATGAAAGATTTTACATTACAAACATTAGATTATTTTGAGAAAAAATTGGAATTCACTTGACTCTTCCACTGAGAAAGAATTGAGATCCACTAAATTGAGTCCATCTGATTGATTAATTAAATTTTGATATAATTGGGCCTTAGAAAATAATTGATGGTCTACTTCAAACCCATTAACCAATTCCTTTGACCTCTCATCTCTCCACACATCGATACCCAGAACACGGATCTGCATCTTCCGGCCAACCAGATGTTGAGGCTGAACACTAAAACTAGCATTGCAAAGAAGCAGGGTGAAAACCACCAGGGGACAACATATCAACCATGGCTTTTACCAGATCTAGGATGGAGAAATTTTGGTCCCTTTTGGGTTCCAGATCTGAGCACAAAGACCTTTTTTTTAGTGGGATGGGACGAAGTAGATAACAACCGGATCAATGAGCCATATTTCTATTTTGGAACTGTCTGGCCTTACTGCAAGAAGTAAGCTCAATGCAAAATCGAATGAGTGTTATTTCATTGGTTATGGTAACACGCATTTTGGTTATCGATTTTGGGATGACAACAATCGGAAGATCATACGGAGCAAGAATGTTGTGTTCAGAGAAGAAGCATTGTACAAGGATAAGCAAATGGAAAGCTCAGAAAAAAAGGAGTCTAGAGCTGTTGATTTAGAAGAAATCCTTGCACAAGAGTTGCAACAAGATAACGCAATAGCAGAAGAACGAATTTCTCAAAAAGAAAATGGTGAGGCAAGTGAAAGTGATGATTCAAAAGTGATCCCACATACGGCGGTTATAGAGTTACGACGGTCAACTAGAATCATCAAGAAAACTACAAGATTTTCTCTGTCACTCAACTATATTTTGTTAATAGATAGAGGCGAGCATGAATGTTACGAAGAGGCTATGCAAGTTGATGAGTCGATCAAGTGGGAACTTGCAATGAACGATGAGATGGACTTGTTAATGTCCAATCACACATGGGAGTTAGCAGAGTTGTCTAAAATGAAAAAGGCGCTACATAACAAGTGGGTCTACCAGATAAAAGAAGAAAATGATGACAACAAGCGTTACAAAACGAGGCTTGTTGTGTAGGGGTTCCAGCAAACGGAGTGCATTGACTACACAAAATTTTTCTCCCCCATAGTCAAGCTGGTAACCAAAAGGATTTTTCTTCATGGTGATTTAGATGAAGAAATCTATATGAGGAAACCTGAAGGCTTTAAGATCAAAGGGAAAGAAAATCTGGTATGCAAGCTTAAAAGGAGTTTGTATGTTTAAAACAAACTCCAAGACAGTCGTATAAAAGGTTTGACAGCTTTATGAAAAATGTTGGCTTCTTGTGGTGTGAGGTTGGCCACTGTTGTTACTTTAAGAGGCATAGAGAGTCCTACTTGATATTGCTCTTGTATGTGGATGACATGATAATAGTGGGAGCATACTTGCATGAGATCAATAGCCTGAAGAACATAATCTCATAAGAGTTTGCGACGAAAGACTTGGGAGAAGCGAAAAAATCTCGGGATGAGAATTAGTAGAAGCAAGGAGGGTCTTAAGTTATCACAAGAGGAGTATGTGAAGAAAGTCCTCAAGAGGTTTAACATGGACGACGCGAAGCCAGTTAATACTCCCCTGGAAAGTCATTTTCGTTTATACAGAGATCAATCACCAAAGACTGAAGACGAGATGGCATATATGGATAAAGTTCTATATGCTTCTGCTATTGGCAGCCTGATGTACGTGATGGTATATACAAGGCTAGACATTGCACATGCAGTGGGAGTCATTAGTAGTTTTATGAGCAATCCACGCAAGGAACATTGAGAAGCTGTTAAGTGGATTTTCATATTTCTAAAAGAGAATCCAAGTTTGACGCTATGTTTCAAGAAGTCTGAGATGAGATTGCAGAAATATGTTGATGTTGAGAATGGAGGCAACATTGACAGTAGAAAGAGCACATTCGGGTATGTCTACACTTTTGGTGGTACAACAATTTGTTGGGTTTCAAAATTGCAGAAAATTGTAGCTCTATCAAGTTGTGAAGCGAAGTACGTTGCGATGATAGAAGCAACAAAGGAAATGATGTGGTTATAGTCATTTCTACAAGAGCTAGGCCATAACCAAGAGAAAAGTGCGTTGTACTGTGATAGTAAAAGTGTCATCGATTTGGCAAAGAATCCAATATACCATGCTCGGACGAAGCACATACAACTTTGGTAACACTTCATCAAATAAGCTTTAGAAGATGGAGTGTTATGCTTGAGAAAATCCTAGGAAGTAAGAATCTGGCAGACATGCTGACAAAAGGTCATGCCGTGTGAGAAGCTGAGATTATGTGTAACCTCAGTTGGTTTGTTAGAGTAACAAAGTTGGAAGATCTGCTGCATTAATCAAGGTGTGGAGACATATTGAGATCAGTCTTCAAGTGGGAGATTGTTAGTTATAGATCATGTTGGACGGTGATCACGGTGCGGACGGTGCGAACGACGCGGATGGTGCGGACGATGAAGACAGTCACAGTAATTGTTGATGATGGTAGATGAAGATTTTGTCGACAATTTTTGTTCTCACCAACTCATTTTTCTCCTATATATACATTAAGAAGGAGAAGCATATGAGATCATCCCAAAATCATAAACACAAAAAAGAAGAAAAAGAGAGAACATGAGAAGTGACAGAGTAAAAAAAATATTTCTTTTATTTCTCCGTAAGAAATTAGGAGTAATTTTTTAGTGTCTGGGATCAGGTGTGAGTTGAGAGTTTGTAAATTTCCCGGATAATAAAAATATCTATAGCAGGTCCAGAGACGTAGACAAAAATTGGTCGAACTCCGTTAATAAATTCTGTGTGCGGTTTTTGTCGTTCCCGTAAATTCCCAGTTACCGTTAATACGACGGTTATTTCCCTAACAAACATTACCTATATACTATGTGAACATGGACTTCGCATTGACACAATAGTTGTCTTTGTAACACATAGGCTTTAGCGAGAAAATGGAAAAAGCTGACGTGGCAATGATCTCGAAGATAATATATTCTTAGATACAAGAAGTTGGTAAAATAATATTTAGAAGATCACGAAAAAGATCTAGAGAATATTGAGGAGCAACATCTACTTAAGGAGCTAGGGTTATGGAAAGAGGTATACGCTTTGAAGAAAAGAAAGTGATCGAGAGAGCAGAGAAGCAAGAGAGAGTTATGTCGATCACTTGTGGGTTCTTGGGTTATACCGGCAACTGTTGTTGCTTGGTAGAATAGGTATTGGTCAGTCTTGATTGTCGTGTGTGACAAGTCAAGTAAATTCGATCAAACATAGTATGTGTAAGATTTGTTTGAACGATATCTATTGAAAGAGTTTTTGGAAGATTTCTATTGAGTTTTTAAGTCAGTGTTCTTTCAATTGGTATCAGAGCCAATAAACCATCTCTCAGGTTGAGATCCAGGGACAGCGATGGATACTGGTAAAGAACTTATTGCGGTGCAAAAACCAATAATACTTGATGAGAAAAATTATGGTCATTGGAAGGTCAAGGTGATGCAATTAATCATATCTGTAGATGAAGATGCATGGACTTCGGTTGAAGAAGGATAGGAGGAACCACACGTAGTCGCTGCTAATGGGAAGAAAATTCCTAAGTCTAAAGACAAGTGGACTGAATCTGAAAAATTGGCATCTAAATTCAATTCCAAAGCTATGATTGTGATCTTTGGAGCTATACGCTTGGAACAATTTAAGTTGATTCAAGGAAGTGAATCAGCTAAAGAAGCATGGGACATCCTTAGAAATTCGTTTGAAGGCGACGCAAGTGTGATGAGAACCCATCTTGATCATCTTGCCTTGCAATTCGAGAATCTTAGGATGTGCAATGATGAATCCATTAAAAGTTTCAGCTCCAAACTAAGTGCTATGGCACATGAAACTTATGTGTTAGGCAAAAAATACAATGAGAAGAAGTTGGTCAAGAAACTTCTAAGATGTTTACCACCAAAGTATGCTACTCACAAAGTTGTTCTCAAGATGACAGAAAACACTAATGAGTTAAAGTTTAAGAAACTAGTTGGGATGTTGAAAGCATAAGAGATGGAAGCTGCTGCGAATCTGAATAACACACATGCTGGTGTGGCACTGCCTGCTGATCAAAAGGATGATCGGTTCCTCAAACTTGAAGAGAATATGAGTCTCTTGGCAAGGAATTGTGGTAAAATGATGAAACGGGTGGAGAAAGGAAGCATGAAGGCTATGAAACAATCGAGTAGATATGAACTTGATCAGGCAGGATCAAGAGGGCTCAAAAATGAGAAAGAAGGAGGAAAAAGGAAATTTGAGCTACAATGCTTTGAATGAGAAGGATACGGGCATATGAGGGTTGATTATCTATTGACCAAGCGTAAGGAGATCAAGTGTCCAAAGTGCAAAAGGTATGGTCACACTAAAAAAAGAATGTCCAAATCTGAGCAGAAAAAGGGAGAAGTCGTTTGTGTGCTTTAGTGATTCTGAATCTGATGAAGACAGTGAAGGTGACATGGTTAACCTAGTAGCTTTCATAGCTAAGGCTCAGGAGACAAACAAAATACTGACAAACAAAGTACTACTCTCAGAATTTTACAGTGATAGTGATCATGAGGTTGATACAAACCTTGAATACAGGAAGTTGTATGATAGTTGGGTGAAGCTAAGCAATGAGAACCTACACAAGTGAACATATTGGAATAGTAACAAGTTCAAACTCAGAATGAAGAACCGAATATTGATTCATAGTGTGAAACATCAGTGACTGTGTCTGAAAAAATTGTTCAAACTTATCTTGTTAAAATGCTGGAAAATCGACTAGATCACATGCAGAAAATCCTTGATCAGAAGAAAGACAGGGCCAGAACCCTTGAGCACGAACTGCAAGAAAACCGCAAAAACATTTGTATGCTCAACATTGGAACCAAGAATCTTGATGAAATCTTGTCAAAGTGGTAACCACCTAAAGTGAACTAGGGACTTGGGTACAAAGGGGAACCCAATACCACAATGGGAGGATTTGTTAAAGCAAGCACTTCCATAACTATAAAAGAGGCAATGGTAAAACAAGGACTTCTGAAAGTAAAAAATGTTAATAATAGACAGACTCGTGAGACAAAACTGGTTGTTGCAGTCAATCACAAGCAAGGTAGACAACAATCTTCACATATCAAGAGAAACAGAGGTTATTTGTTCTGCTCCAAAGACAATCACAGAGCCAAACACTGTTTTCTGAGGAAGAAAAGGATTGCACAAGCCTGGAAGAATCATCAATGCTTCTTGGAACCAAAAAAATGTCGGTATGGTCTAGATAGCTAAAACTTTATTATATGCCTTGCAAAGGAAAACAGAGACAACTGCTGAAACGGGACATATAAAAACATTAGTTTTGAATGAGCAATCGGGAATGTCACTAGTGTGTAACTTTGCAACCACTAATTTTGGTGAACTGTGTGTGTCAAAAGAAGCTGAAGATGTTGAGGATAAAGATTCTCTTGCAAGTCATGTTGCATACACAACAACAAAAAGTCATGATGTGCAGAAATGGTATTTCGACAGCAGTTGCTCACGACATGTGACTGGTGATATGAACTGATGAAACAACACACATCCCTCAAAGGAGGAATAGTGAGTTTTGGTGATGGAGGGCAAGAAAAAATCTGTGGAGTTGGAAAACTGGAAAGGCCATATCAGCCTCAACTTGCAAATGTATATCTTGTAAAGGGTCTAAAGGCAAATCTCATTAGCATCAGCCAACTGTGTGATGAAGGACTCAAGGTTATTTTCACCAAGACAGAATGTGAGGCAGTGGATGAAAATGGAAATGTGGTTTTGGCAGGGATTCGCTCAGGAAATAAATGTTACATGTGGAGACCTTCAGAAAAGTGTTTGACTGCAGTAGAATCTAAGGTTGAGTTGTGGCACAGAAAGCTAGGACACATGAATGTGGATGGCTTACGTCATTTAGTCAATTCTCAAATGGTCAGAGGAGTCCCAAGATTGGATGACAAGACTAGCATGATCTGTGAAGCTTGCAATAAGGGTAAGCATATCAAATTTCAGCATAAAAGAGTTCCAGAAATTACAACCAAACGAGCCTTAGAACTGATTCACATAGATCTTATGGGGCCAGTCTAGGCTGAAAGTCTAGGAGGAAAGATTTTTTTGTTCTGGTTGATGACTTCTCCAGATACACATGGGTCAGGTTTCTCAGAGAAAAGAATGAAGCAGTGGAAAGCTTCAAGATACTTGCATTACAGCTCAAAAATGAAAAGGGAAACATATTTCAAATCAAGAGTGATCATGGATGAGAACTCCATAATGAGGTATTTGAAAGATTCTGTCAAAATTAGGGTATTAGATATCAATATTCAGCTCCAAGAATGACTCAACAAAATGAGGTTGTAGAAAGAAAGAACAGAACTCTACAGGAAATGGCTAGAACATTGATGCAGGGGAACAATGTGTCACACAGATTCTGGGCTAAGGCGGTAAGCACTGCATGCTACATAATCAATCGTGTCTATGTCAAGTTTGGTAGAAAGATGACTCCCTACGAGATTTGGAAGGGGAAGACTCCTAATCTGAGTTACTTCCATGTGTTTGGTTGTGTGTGTTACATACTGAATGATAAAGATCATCTGGGAAAGTTTGACTCCAGAAGCGACAAGGGGATATTCCTTGGATATGCAACACATAGTATGGCCTTCAGAGCGTACAATCAGAGAACCAGAACAGTTGTAGAATCAATCAACATCGTGTTTGATGATAACAACAACTTAGAAGTTCATGAAGTCACCAGGCTACAGGATAGTGCACATGAAACAAGAGCAGATGTGCCAACCATCCCTCATACTGAAGCTATCAAAGACGAAGTGGATGACTCGGAGGACAACAGGGAAAATATTCAGGTTCACAGGAATCATTCGGCAGAAGACATCATAAGAGGTCTGAATGATGGCAGAGTGACAAGAAAGAAGCAAATAAACTTCAAAGAGTTGGTAATTCTAGCTGAAATAGTTGAGTTTGGTATTTTTGTGTCCTTAATAGAACCAAAAACTATCCAGGAAGCCTTGCAAGATGAGTTTTGGATTGGTTCTTGCTATGAAGAACTAGAACAGTTCAGTAGACTTGAGGTATGGGACCTAGTACTAAAACATAAGGGGATCAATGTCATTGGCACTAAGTGGATAATCAAGAATAAGCTTGATGAGCATGGGAATGTCATAAGAAACAAAGCGAGATTGGTGGCACAAGGATACACCCAAGTAGAAGGAGTAGACTTTGATGAAACATTTGCTCATGTAGCAAGGTTAGAATCAATAAGACTATTGATGGGCATTGCTTGTGAGCTCAAATTCAAACTCTATCAAACGGATGTCAAAAGTGCATTCTTGAATGGCCTACTTTAAGAAGAAGTATATGTTTCACAGCCTAAAGGATTCGAAGATCCGAACTTCCATGATCATGTGTTCCACTTGAAAAAGGCATTGTATGGTTTGAAACAAGCTCCGAGAGCTTGGTATGAAAGGCTAGCTCAATTTCTACTCAAGGCACAATTTATATACGAGGAGGAGTAGATAAGACTCTCTTCATCGTGCAGTCTGGAAAGGATTACTTGGTAGTGCTTGTGGACATATTCATTTCGACTATGAAAAAAGAGTTTGATATGAGCCTTGTAGGAGAATTAAACTATTCTTCTTGGACTACAGGTTCAACAACGTGAGGATGGGATCTTTGTTTCCTAAGGAGCATATGCAAGGAACCTGGTAAAGAGGTTTGAGATGCAAACGGCTAAGGAATCAAGAACACCAATGAGTTCTACCACAAAACTATCACGGGATGAACAAGGGGTAAAAGTGAATGAGCAGATTACATAGCCATGATCGGCAGCCTGCTTTATCTCGGAGCAAGTAGGCCAGATATATGCTATAGTGTTGGTGTTTGTGCTCGCTATCAGTCAAGTCCTAGAGAGTCACATTTGGCTGTCGTCAAACGCATTCTGAAATATGTGAAAGGTACAGTAGACTATGACATTTTCTATACAAAACATACTAACTCCAATGTTGCAAGATTTTGTGATGCTGACTGGGCAGGAAGTCTTGATGACAAGAAAAGCACATCTGGTGGTTGTTTCTTCCTCGGCAACAATCTCATTTCCTAGCATAGTAAGAAACAGAATTGTGTCACTCTATCGACATCTGAGGCAGAGTATATCGCACTTGGGATTTGTTACACACAGTTGATGTGGATGACGCAAATGTTACACGACTACGATATTGAATCTCATCCATTCTTGGTTTATTGTGATAATGTCAGTGCAATCAACATATCTAAAAACCCAGTTCAACATTCTAGAACCAAACATGTAGACATCATACATCACTTTGTTCGTGAATTAGTAGAGGAAAAACTTGTTGTCATCGAACATGTTACAACTGATAAGCAGCATGCTAATCTATTCACTAAACCGTTAGATCTTAACACATTATGTCACTTAAGAAAAGCCCTTGGAATTTGCGAAATTTGACTGAATCAGAACATGATAGGGTGCATAGAGAAAGACCATTGTTCATTGTTCTTATTTTATCCCATATCGTATCACCCCTTTATAAAACCTCTGATCGGTAAACTAAGTCCTTCTGGTACTAACCTCCAACATTGTGGTTATTTTAAAAGAAAAAGAAAAGGAGAGTCGATAAAAAAATATAATAACACCCTAGAAAAGTAGAGAACATCGATTCTCACTAGCATTGCAATCAAAGGCTCATAAACTTGAAAGTCTTAAAAGATGCAGATCGATAAAAAATACAATGACACCCTAGAAAATTAGGGATCATCGATCTTTAAATTAAAACAACTTGTGTTGTGCCACGGTGTTTGGAGGAGATGTCTTGAATGGATTTAGTCTCAAAATATGAAAGCTACTTATTTTGAATTCTTTAATCAAAAGAAGCTATTCTTGATGGGAAAGAGCTATCTTTGGGATGTTGGTTGGTTGAATAAGTTTTCTTGAAAATTTTGACCTTTTGAACAATGATCATGTGGTCTATGTTATGTTACTCTTCATTGTGTTTTGGTTTTGTATTAATTTGAACCTTGAACTTCGAATGGTTTGGTGGTTTGTGATATCAGCTGGTCTGCAAGTCTTGAATGATAGTTCTTGACGACATGGGGTCCTTATGATTCATTGTAACGGGTGTGTCATGATTCTCTTGTTGTTGCATTATAGATGTTATATGCATCCTTCTAGGTCAATCTAGGAACAAGCCTTGTATATATCTCAATGTCTAAAAGTAACTAATATGGCCCATTAGGCCCATTAGTTTTTTAGTTGATATTTTGATACAGGTTTCGCGATTATTTAAGGAGAGGAAACATCTAGTGGCACAAACCATAGTTTTCCCTTCCACTTTCTAGTTTGTGTGTGTGTGCAATCCTTGCTCCTAACAATGACGATGACTCGAAAACAATGGGAAGTTGTGCATAGAGAAGTTGTCGCTGCCAACACAGGACAATCATCGACACAAGTGAATCACAGTGAAGACCCAATCGATCTCGAAGAGGCATCTCATCCAGTCACTCACAGAACTCATCGTGAAGAAAAATCTCCAATGCTAGAACTTCAACACACCTAGGAAGATCAAGAGATGGGTTTTGAAGATGAAGAACCACATGCACAGAGAGAAACCCTAAATCCTGAAGACGATTTTCTTGATGAACGCGAAGGGAACCCTTCTCCATACCCTTCCTTTGAAGTTCGTATGGAAACAAACAAAGCACTCGTCAAGAAAAAGGAACGCATGTTTCCGGCCATATTTGCTAGACTTCCAGTTCGACCGCTCAATCAAAGGTTCATAAACGCTCAAGCCACTGAGTTCTATAAATGTTTCAAGGTTCGTTCTTTTCTGGATCAAAAGTTTCTACCACTGAATGAAAAAGAGTTGATAGAATCAGAGCACAAAATTGTGAATGCTGGTTTGATTCATACGGTTACTGATGTGGATCAGTATGTCCAACAAATAGTCAAGGAGTTTTACTCCAATCTAAGGAAAGGAGATGTCAAAAAGGAACTTGATCTAGGTTTGGTCTATGTGAGAGGGGAACTCTATGAGTTTACTCCAGACCTCATCAATAGGATGCTTCTTACTCCAGTGGATTCTATTTCTCGAAATGAGTCTGAAGTGTATATGGACGCCCATCTCTCTGAAGTTGTCATGCTCTTAACCGGGGGAATGAAGAACAGGTGGGAAGAGTTTCTGTCTAAGCATATGACTCCATCTATGGCTGTGTTATACAAACTCTGTTGTAGAAACTGGATAGTTTCTGATAATACCACTACCATGTCTCAAGTGCGGACAAAATTCATTCACATGCTTGTTCACATGAAACCCTTCAATTATGGGAGATTGGTCTACAAGCAGATTATGGAGATCGCCAAACATCCTAGTTTTTTGGGAATTCGTCTTCCATTTCCTAACCTCATATATCAGATTCTAAATTTCCAGCGTCCAGTCCCAACCTTCATAAATGATAAGCTTTCAGCCTTCCCATTGAAGATTTCTTGGACAAGAGTGCTCGTGGCTCAGATGGAGAACAAGATCTTGCTCCGCCAACTCTGGCCTTTGATCTGCGCAACCTCAAAAGGATGATACATCATATGGGAATGGGGCTTAAAGGTAAGATCTCTGCTACTCTATGTGCTCTGTTTTAGTTCTCATTATTTTGTGTACACATGCGCATCCACGCAGGGGGAGAGTACAACACATTTGATGTTCGTCGTGCTGCGAATTCTGATGTTGATGAGGATAGAGATGCATCTGCATCTTATGAGAGTGGAATGCAGGAGTTGGATTAGTGTTGAGTGAAAATTTATTTTCATGAAACAACTGTGTGTTGTTGTTGTTTCTTAAGACTTATTGTAGCTTATTTTCTGTTTCCTTTTGGGCATGTAATATGGAACTCATTTGGAGTCCAGTTTATGGATTATTATGACTTCTAAATGTGGTTGAACTTTAACATTTGCTCTACGGTTGCAAGCAAGGTTGTGGTGTGTTTGTTTCTTTTATTTTGGTTTCAGGTTGCGTAGATGCATATGGGCACACAAAAAGGGGGAGAATGTGAGAACATGGACTTCGCATTGACACAATAGTTGTCTGTGTAACACATAGGCTTTGGCGGGAAAATGGAAAAAGCTAACGTGGCTAGGATCTAGAAGATAATCTATTCTTAGATACAAGAAGTTGGCAAAAGAATATTTAGAAGATCACGAAAAAGATCTACAGAATATTGAATAGCAATATCTACTTAAGGAGCTAGGGTTGTGGAAAAGAGGTATACGCTTTGAAGAAAAGAAAATGATCGAGAGAGCAGAGAAGCAAGAGAGAATTGTGTCGATCACTTGTGGGTTCTTGGGTTATTCTGGCAACTGTTGTTGCTTGGTAAAGCTAAGTTGGATAGAATAGGTATTGGTCAATTTTGATTGCCGTGTGTGACAAGTCGAGTGAATCTGATCAAACAAAGTTTGTGTAAAATTTGTTTGAACGATGTCTATTGAAAGAGTTTTTGGAAGATTTCTATTGAATTCTTAAGTCAGTGTTCTTTCATATACTTTATTCAATAAGTACATTATAACTATATTTTTCCTTCTTAATACGGTTGTTTGATATATTACATTGTTTCCTACCATCAGTTGATCCGATAATTTTTACTGTTGAAAAAAATTATATGGACCGCGCTCCACTAAAAAGCATACAATCTTCAATGAACTTCTTTTTTCTCTATTGATTAAAAGAATAATTCTTACTACATCGTATGCTTATCTCTACCGATAAAATATATCTTCAATTTCATATCCTTGTGTAGTATATAACGATTCATCACTGCCTCGTTCATTAGTAACAAATTCAAAAAACATTTTGATTAGTTTTTGGCTAATGAAGTTATATAGCACTTGATTGAAAAAAAAAATTATATAGCACCTTAGAAAATTGTGTGAATTTTCTTTTGAATACCAATATTTGACGTTGTGAAAAAAAGTTGATGAGTCGAAAATTCCAACGAGCTGGAGATCAACCTCTACTTTTTCTTTTTATATTGTCTCTGTGTGCTTTGTCTCGTATTCACATGAACGAATTTTAAGTCACCAACTCCTCCACTCAGCTAATCACCATCGAGAAGTTTTTTTTATTTATTTCTTGTTTAAATGAAAATATTTCAAACACGACACATATAACTTAATTATTTTAAAATATGACTCCGTGTTGAAATATGGCATTTGACTTTGATTTCAATTTTGTTTTTCAAATTAGGTAAAAGAAAAAATTTGTGTTGAAAAAAAAAACGGATAGAAAGAGTTGCGATCTTCTTATGAGATTGTGGGTATCAAGTGGGTAATCTTTAGCCGACAAAAAATCCAACAAGAATGGAGACAACAAGAGGAACATCATCGGTCAAACGAACTCTTTTGTAGTCAACTTTACAAGTGCTTCGTGTTTCCAATGTAATGGTCTCAAGTTATGATGATGTCACGCATACACAACAACTAGTTTAATATTCTTTTTTTCATCTGGTTTTATTAAAATATTGAACCGCAAGAGAAGTACAAAGTTTAAATACACCAAGGCGGCTATCTAAACCCGTTGTAGTAACCGAGTAGATACCGCAGCCATAAGCCCAAAAGAGAGAGTCAAAAGCCTCATCAAGAGGAAGCAGTACAAAGTTTAACTACACTAAAGAGGTGATACTAACAAAAGGGACGTTGTTTGACGTAGCACAATTCCCGCCATAACCGAAGCTTGCTATAAAGATGCAACGCCACAAGAACTCCATAGAAACATTTTGATCCGAAGTTGATCCGAAGTTGACCCGAAGTAACAAGAGAAACAAGACGCCCATAAAGGAGACTCCACCAGATAAAGAAAATTAGGGACCAATCGCTCTCAAAAGGACACAACAACGGCGGAGAAACGCGGCTAAACCAGAAGGGGATTAGCACTAAGGAATCCTACCTGTAAACACACACTCAAAGACGAAGAACTCGAGATAAACTAAGTTCAAGAAACCTTGACCTTCACCTTGGAGAATGCCAAAAAGGACCAACAACTCTTCAACACGGAGATTCGCAGACTCAAACCTGGTCACCTACAATTCCAAAGTTTGGTTACCACCCGCCAGAGAAGAGCAGAAAGCCGAAACCACTGTATAGTCTTAAAACCAGTTCCTACGCCTTTTAAAGAGCAAAAGAAGCGGATGTAGATGCCTTTTCAGCGGGATGCCATCGAAGAGACAAACCAGAAGTGAAGCTCAACTTAAAACTAATCACCGCCAAAATAGGATGCCAAACAAGTGAGGAAGAGCAAAACAGGACATCAGACAACACAACCAAAATAAGAACAGCCAGAGAGAGAGGATGTGAATATGATCGACAAGAAGCGTATCACCATCGCGAACTGCTCTGGAAAAACTCCGAAAGAGCGGAGACAAGCGAAGCAACTACTAGTTTAATATTCTAGTATTCCTTTTTTCTTACACCGTCTAACATTCTAGTATTTTTTTGTCGAAATCTATACTTATATATTATATAAAAAATCAGTTTGTGACGTGACGTTCTCAGGAAAACCGAAAATTCAATAACGTTTACATTTCGCAATATTAAAATTTGCTACTTTTTAGATATTTTTTTGCTCGGATGGCGTTTCCTGACGATGTCTTATTAGTCGTGAATTTTTTTTATTATATTGCTTAATATACTCTCTTTCAATAGGTTAGTTTCTTTATTGAATCTAATGCATTAGACTATGTACACCGGTAAAAAGTTTCAACACTACTTTTTACCTTTTGACATTCTACAACATCTTCTCTATCTTCCGCATAATAATTCATTGCGCAACTACACTACGTTTTGTTTAATAAAATTCAACACCATATCTCATCATTTATTTTTAATATCTATAAAATACTCAATTAATTTAATTAAAATCATGAAAACTAAAATACTCACTTAATTTAATTTAAATTCAACACCCTATCTCATCATTTATTTTTTTCTTTTCTATTTTATATTTTTTAAATTAACTTTTTCTACAAAATTTAAAAATATGGATAGTCTTTAAATTTTAATTTTTTAGTTTTTCATATTACTAAAAGGGTTATTGTTGAGATTCATTTAAAAAAATATTTAAGGGTCGATTGCCTAAAAATTATAATAAAAGTAGAGATTTTTCATAATATCCAAATTAAATGAACCAAGTATCCACTTCTAAAGTACAAAAAATTAAAAATTTTGGCATAAAAATTTAGAATACTAATTTTTTTGCTATAGATAATCGATGTTAAATAATTAAAACAAGATTAAAAATCTAAGAGTTTTCAACATCCAACAACCGGTTGAATATTTTCAACTCATTGAATCCACCTAGATTTTTAACACCCTCACTATTTTAGATTTTTATTATTGAACAATTGAAAATAAGTTTTAACACTCTCCAATGTACATAGTCTTGTATAAACTTTAAAAACACAACTCATTATCGTTTAAGTAAAGAGAATGTTGGCGAATAAAAGAGACCTAATGTTCTATTTAAGCACTTAAATATATGTAAAAGATCATAAAACCCTCAATTTTCCTCTTTTTTACTATAACATTTATTTGTTTTTTCTTTATCTCTTCCCTCTTATGTCACTTTAATTCTTTTTTTTTCTCTTTTTATGTAAAAAATTCTTTTTTTTCTTTTCGTTTTTTCTTTTTAATTTTCTACTTATTTTTTCTTTTCTTCTCAGTTTTAACTCTAGTTCGTGGATAGATTGTTCGTATTTATTCGTAGACATATTATTCGTGGATAATTTTTATTTTTCTCTTGTCTTTTTATTTTTTTCCTTTCTATCTCTTTCATTATCATCTTTTAAAATAGTTATTGGTGGACCGTTTTTATTTTTCTTTCCTTCTTATTTTATCTTTCCTTCTCAATTTTAAAAATGGTTATTCATGGATAGATTAACATGGATGTGATGCATTATGTATGGTAAGTTCTATACAATTGATGCAACTATTCAATTACTTTAAGGCAAACTGTAAATATTTTCATCAATAGATATATCCACGTATTATGTCAACATAATACATCAATAGATATGTGATGTAGCGGATTCTTGATTCAAACGTGAAGTCGTAGCTTATGTTGCAAATTACTATTGGTGTTTATCTTTTAAAAGTTTTTTTATTTTAAATAAGATTATAACGAGAGTTTTAGTAGTTATCTTATAGGATTTAATCAAATTGATCTCACCTTATGTTATAAAAGGGAAATCGACTTCAACGTTGTGCTTTGACTTTTACTTTTAATTTATTAAAAGAGAATTCTTTCTCAACCCTGAAACTTACGATCTCAAGCTTTCAAAACTCCACTGATTTTGTTAAACTTGTGATTGAAGCAACAAGAGACTTCTTACGATCCATTGATACTCAAAGTTATACCCTTGTTCGCCTTGATGCCGCTGCAACAGTTGGTATCAGTGACGAAGAAATTAAACATGTCACCCGAAAAAAAAGTTGCAACCACAACTAGAAGAACATAATGATGCTTTTCAAGTCATGCTCATGGGTTTTCGGCAAGAGATGGGAGACATCTTACAAACCTCCATCAAAGCAGGAATGTGTGCGGCACTCATGAATCCACGTCAAACACAAGTGTTGCCTCGCAACGATGATCCTATGTTTGAGGAGCAAAAAGAGGACGATGATGTTGTTATTCATAATAATTCATTCTCGTAGCTGCGTTATCACGAACAGAGAGCTCATCCGCATCATGCCACTCCACGCCAAGACGATGTCGTAGCTCCTCGAATTGATCATAGGCAACAGGAATTGAGTTTCAAACTTGATCACCCAGAGTTCACATGAGGATTACAACCCGAGGAACTAATTGATTGGATGAAAACAATTGAAGATCTCCTTTACTTCAAGGAGCTTCCAGATAACATGAGAGTCCCTCTTGTTGCGACAAGATTTTGTGGTCGTGCCTCTGCAAGGTGGCACCAGTTGAAGTAACGTACACGAGAAGGCAAATACCGAATAACTTCTTGGGAGAAGCTTAAAAGTAAGTTACGAAAAGCTTTCCTTCCCTTTAATTATTCTCCCACTATCTACACTAAGTTACAAAATCTGAGACAAGGATCGCGTATAGTTGATGAATATGTGACTGATTTCTTTTCCCTTTTGGCTCGTAATGATCTGCGAGAAACGGAGGAAGAATTGGTTTCTCGGTTCATCGGTGGGTTGAGACAACAGTTACAAAATATTCTTCTTTCATTTAATCCACTTACAGTCTCCGAAGCTCACCAGAGAGTCGTGTTGATTGAATAAAACTTTTTAGGTTCAACTGTAACTGGTTTACCAGCTCGCGGTCTCGTTCTAGCGTTGACGAAGCACCGAAGCAACTAGAACAAGTCGCTGATTTGATCTTGCCATATCGACCGCAAGATGTGGATGAGTTGGTCACGAATCCACACAGTCCTCTACATGCATAAGAGTGTTTTGGTTGTGGTGAACAAGGTCATCGACAATCCACGTGTCGAAAGACAAATAGACAAGGCCTTTTTGTGACGAAGAAGCACGATATGATGTCTATGCCAATGGGCATGATCAAGAGTTAGAGGATGATCCAGAGTTGGAGGATGAACAAGTTTATAGTGATGTGGTCCTACATTGGTTATTCAACGCAACTTCATGCTTCCTCAAGGCGTGGATAAGTCTTGGCTGAGGTTCAATATCTTTCAGTCTTCCTGTACCATTTGGGGAAAAGTATATCGTTTTATTATTAACTTGGGAAGTTGTACCAGCGTCGTTTCCGAAGAGGCAATTTAGAAGTTAGACTTGTTTATAGAACCACATCCTCCATCCCACTTACAAATTGGTGTGGTTGAATACAAAACAGAGATGTGAATTTCTCGTCATTGCTAAGTATTGTTCTCGGACGGTCTTAGCTACAAGAATATTATGTGATATGATGTTATTCTGGTGGATGTGTGTCATCTCCTTTTAGGAAATTCTTGGCAGTTTGATCATCGCACTACTCACGATGGCTTTGCAAACACTCATGCGTTTACGTATGAAGGAAAACGTATTATGCTACTTCCCACAATCATATTCAACTCCTCATGTGGTCACAAGTTCCGACATACCATCACTTCCTTCTTCTTCACTCACAGGTTTGGAAGTTTTGTTTTTGAATAGGACCGAGTTTTTGACGGAATTGTGTGACACAAAAATGGTTTATAATTTGTTTCGTGCCACGAAAAACGTTAACAACAACCTTGAGTTTCCTTCAGCGTTTTTGATTTTGGAGTTTGCTGGTGTGTTTCTCAAGGATTTACCAGCAGGATTACATCCTTTGCAGGACATCCAAAATTGCATTGACCTCGCGCCAAATGCTACTTTACAAAATAGGCCGCATTACCGAATGAGTCCGTCGGAACATGATGAGTTGAGACGTCATGTGGAGGATTTTCTTAACAAGGGTTATTTTGGACAAATTTTAAGCCCTTGTGTTATCTCTGCACTCTTGATTCCTAAAAAAGATGGCTTGTGCATATGTGTATGGATAGTCGGGCAATCAATAAGATAACAAATCGGTACCGATTTCCAATTCCTCGTTTGGATGATCTTCTCAATCAAATTGGCCAAGCGTCAATCTTCTCCAAACTCAACCTAAAAAATTGGGAATCATCAAATTCGTACTTGCCCTGGGAACGAATTGAAAATGACATTTGAGACTCGAGAAGGTCTATTTGAGTGGCTTGTTATGCCTTTCCGGTTATCTAATGCTTCGAGTACTTTTATGAACGTAATGAACCAGGCGTTACAACCTTTCATTGGGAAGTTTGCGGTCATTTATTTTGACAACATCCTTGTCTTTAGTGCTACACTTGACGAGCACTTTACGCATTTGCGCGGGTTTCTTGTTGTTTTGCGGCGTGAAAAGCTCTTTGCAACGACAAATAAATGTGTTTTCGAGCTTTTACAGGTGTTATTTATGTTGTATGTGGTTTCCTAGGATGGCTTGAAAGTGGACCCTGATAATATTTCCCTTATAAGCTCTTGGCCAGCTCCGACTACGGTCATGAAAGTGCGCAGTTTTCATGGGTTTTTCCAGCATTTTAGTAGCATTACGGCTCCAGTAACTGATTACATCAAGTCTTATGCATTTCGGTAGACTCCAAACGTGAATGTTGCGTTTGAAACCATCAAGAGTAAGCTAAATACAACTTCGGTTTTTGCCTTACCAAATTTCTCACTACTCTATGAGCTTCATTTGGTTGCATCTAAGTCCAGCATTGGCGCGATCTTGATCCAACAAGGGTGACCTATCACCTTCTATAGTGAGAAAATGGCTGGTCCTCGTAGTCGTTACAACACATATGATGTCTAGTTGTATGTTGTGGTTCAGGCAATGAAACATTGACAACACTATTTATTCCACCGCGTATTTGTGTTATATACCGACCATGATGCCTTAAAGCATATAGGGGCTTAGGATGTCGAATCTCATAGTCAACTTCCCGAGATGGAGATCAATTTGACCGTTCTGCATATCAATCATAGCTCTGGCAGTTGATAGAAATAGTCTACCCAAAATAATAGAATTCTTGGGTTCTTCTTCAAGCTCTAAGAGTACGAAATCAATAAATATGTAGCCTTCTCCAACTCCAACGGGAATGTTATATAAAATACTTACATGTCTTCGAATTGATCTATCGACTAGTACCAATGACATCCTTGTCGGTTTGTAGTTTATTAAATTCAACCGCTGAGATACAAACAAGGGCATAACACTGACACCAGACCCCAAATCACATAGACATCTCTCAAAAGTAAGTGATTCAATCCTGCATGACAATAAAAACGGTCCTGGATCTTTTCGTGGTGCAATGTTCTGTAGAAACGTGTTGAAATTTGTAGTAAGTACTGAGACACCCTGCTCTAAAGTCATCTTATCAGAAAGAATCTCTTTTATGTACCATTTAAGAGAAGGTATCATCTTGACTGCCTCTACAAAAGACAATCGAACATGTAATTCGCCAACGAGATTTTTTAATTCCTCATATTCGCATTCCTTAAACTTTTGACGGGGTCTTGAAGGGTATGTAGGCTTGGGAACATAAGGCGGGGGTGGTACATACTCATCATCATCCTCCAATTGCTTTGTTTCATTGTTAGAAGCATATGTGTTCACATCATAACAAGGATCGATCGATCCCTCAACAAGGATCGGTCGATCCTTGTATGCCTGTCGAGATGCTTGCAAAGTAGACTTTGACAGGGATCGACCGCTCTGTAGGAAAGGTTCGGTCGATCCTTGTCCTTCTGCCCTGGAAGAGGTTTTTACTTCTTTTTTACTTTGCAATGTGATGACACTGCAATACTCCTTGGGATTCTTCTCTGGTTTGCTTGCTAAAGTACCCAATGGTGCTCGATTCCCAGCAGAAGTCTAAGCGACATGTGTTTCCAGCAACTTCATATGAGTGCTCAATGTTTCAAACTACCCATTGAGATCATTGTACATGTTATCTACATTCTGATTGGTATTCGTTGCTGACTTGGTTTGATTCTCCAACACTTGTTGTAGCATTTGCTTCAGAACACTATCTTGAGATGGTGAAGAAGATTGTCCCTAGTTTCATTCTCATAGCTTGACTGGTTGTTGTTCCTGAAACCCCATGAACCATATTGTTGCTTCTGTTGAAACCCGTTGTTCCCATAACCATTGCTCTTATTCTTATTCTTGTTATGAAAGATACTTGTATCCTGGGCAAATAATTTGTTCTGGAACTGATTTTGCGTGTTACCCATAGACGAGTACACTTGATCTTAGGGGTTTTCCACATTCGTGCTCTTGTAAGAGAGATTAGGATGGTTCTGATAGTTCTGATTAAAGACCCTGTTACCGAAATTCCCTTGGCCTCCAATGTAGTTCACATCAGCATTGTAGTCATCAGAACCCTCAACACCATAATCCTGATAGACATGAACATCATGTTGCTCTGCAACGAAATGTATAGGCATATGATCCTTTTTAAGCAGACCATGAAGCCTAACTTGGATCATCTCATCAATCTTCTTTGAATCTATGGCTACGCTTCCTCTACCACGATCAAAGTCAGACCTGCGATTTGCTTGGCTACTCGCCATATTATTCACCAAGGTATATGCCTCTTCCACAGTCTTTGTCATGAAATCGCCATTGCTAGCAGTGTCCATGGCGTTCTGATACTTCTCCTCAACTTCATTGTAGAAAATGTTAAGGAAATTCCAGTATGTATAGCCATGATGAGAGCAATCATTCGTGTACTCTTTGAATTTGTCCCAGGCTTCATGGAAATTTTATGTACGCAACTACTGAAATCCAACAATATTGTTTCTGAGAGACATAGATATGGATTTTGTAAAGAAGTAGCTTTGATCTCCTCCCAAGTAGTCAAAGAGTTCCAGACTGTTGTACCATCTCATAGCCATGTCATTGAGAGAAAAGATGAATAACCTGCACTTTAGAGCCTCAACAGGTACTCCATTATAGCGAATAGTGTTACAAATTGCTTCAAACTTCTCTAAGTGGTGCATTGAGTTCTCAGAGGGTAACCCATGAAACTAGTTTTGCTGCACCAAGTTGAAGAGACCAGTCTTGATCTCAAAGTCTCTCCTTTCAATAGGAGGCGGACGAATCCCAGCCCGATTCGCATAGAACACCTCAGGAGTATCATATTGCGCCAAAGTCATCCTCTGCTGAGGTTGATTTGCGCCGTGTTGTTCCACAACTGCAACATTTTGTTGTTTGTTTTGTCGAACACCAGCATTTATACCACCTCCAGTAAGTGGGTCGTTTCCTAGAAGATCTCCAAGAGCAAGAGGATTGTTCTGAATCTGTAAGTACCCTAAGTTGTCACCCATAGTGTGTTCGATCTCAGACTCCATAATACCCTCAAGTGACTTCTCTTTCTTCTGTAATCTCATTAAGCGACCAATGCCTTGATCCAACTGAAGTCAATTGTTTGATCCTTAGCTCCTAGTGTGAGGTATGTTCATGCACCTGTAAGTACATAAGCAAAGAAGAAAAAGAAGAGATTAAGCAAAGTAAAGTAAATGCATTATACGTGCAATGATCCAAAGCTCTAAGACGACCAATTGGTCCCTGGCAACGGTGCCATAAAACTTGATAGGTCATGTTTTTACCCGAATAATCTACCGCAAGCGTACAGTTAAGTATGTTTTTGTGGATCGAGATCGAATCCTCAAGAACTAGTGGTTACGCGTAAAACTATGAATTAAATGCGGCTAAGAACAAAAAAAAGAAGAGTTTGTGAAGGATATAGTCAATCGAAACATGCAAATTAAAGAAGTGAAATAAGTTGGTTGTAAATCAATCAGATAAAAGCGTTGGGCACAAGGTGTTCTCAGAGAAATCATTTCATCAGGATTGCAGGTTTGTTATCAGGCAAACATTTAAGGGTCATCTTGAATTCAATTCACAAGATTATAATTAACCTACATCCATAGCACTAACTATCTATGTTTTAGGATCCTATACACTAACTTCCGTTGAGTTTTGAATCCTAAAAACGTATTCTAAACATGATTGATTTGTTAACAAATTGCTTACACATCAATTTCTATTGGTCTAAGATAATTTAATCATTTATCTTTCTTTCATGCATTTAATCAAACACTTGCAGTGCGTTAAACAACTTAAGTTCATAAGCTAGGTGATCAAGCCAATTTAAGCATTAAAAACAAAGATAAACAAAGATCATTTGATAATTCCCTGATCTAACAACCGAACAATCACAAATTCATGAAATCCCCTTGTGTAAAACTCTAAACCCAACTAGAAGACTACTCACTCATAGTCAAAGAAAAACCACAAAAGAATTCAAAGGAAAACATATTGTAATTGCAATTGGAAAAGTAAAAGGGTCCAGAAATCTTCTCTACAACAAAGTATAGGTATAGACCTGTCTCCCTTAGGTTAAAAAGCTCTCTCTTAGCTCAAAATCTCAGAAAAACAACATAATCCAAGATAGAAGTCGAGTCTAGGTCTTAAACATGTGATTTGGGTCTTAATTTTTGGTTTGGTTCAGAACAATTCTCTGGTATATGTCGTGACAAGGTGCGGCCGCACCCTAGGCAAGGAGCGGTCGATCCTTATCAATCTGTCTAAATCTACATTTTTTCAAATAACTCTTCCTTCAAACTTGTGAATCTCATCCAATATGTGATATTTTCTGCGCATCAAACCTATTACTTGTAAAAAAAATAAAGAACACAAGACCACTCCAAAAAGAACCAAATACATATTAAAATACCATAAATCTTGAATAAAACCATATTAAAATCTCATAAAACACGAATACATTAACTACTACAAAGTGACCTATGAAAGCTCTCAGAACATGGTTCATTAATCTCATGAAAGTGCTAGGTGCATTAGTAAGCTCAAACCGCATCACTAACCATTCATGTAACCCCTGTTTTGTTTTGAATGCAGTTTTCCATTTTTCCCTTTCTTTCATCATAATATGATGATATCCATTTTTAAATCAACCCTAGAGAAGATGCTAGATCCATGTAATTCATCAAGAATATCATATAATCTAGGTATAGGGTGTCGCTACTTTACAGTGATATTGTTGATGGCTCTGCAATCAACACACATCCTCCAGCTGCAATCTTTCTTTGGTACAGGCAAGACAGGCACTGCACATGGGCTCATACTCTCACGAACATGTCCTTTCTCCATAAGTTCAGCAACATGTCGCTCAAGCTCTTTAGTTTCCAAACGATTTGTTTTGTATGCTGGTTTGTTTGGAAGAGAGGCTCCTGGTATGAATTCTATTTGATGTTCAATGACTCTGATTGGTGGCAATCCTTAGAGGCTTTCTTCTAGAAATACATCCTGAAATTCCTACAAAAGTAATTGTATTTTGCTAGGCAAATCTTGGATTGGATAGTTTAAGTTAAAATATTCTTTAAGAATAAACAGAATGTGTGGGAAGTGACTTTCTTTTGGCTTCTTGATTATAAGATTGGCAGGATTTTAAGTTTAGAATAAGCGTGTTCTCTGCTCTTTTTCATATTGATCTGATCTTGATGAACCTCTTGAGGAGTTAATGGAACCAACACAGTCTTCTTTCCTTTAAATTCAAAGAAATATCGATCGGTAAAGCCATCATGTATCACTCCTCGATTTGATTGCCATGGCCTTCCAAGCATAATGTGACCAGCATCCATTGGTAGCACATCACATAATATCTCATCTTCATACTTTTCAATAGAGAATGGCACCCTTACTTGGTTCTTTACCTCCATTACTCCTTGATCATTAGTCTTCCCATAAATCTAGCCATAGTTGCTTTACGGTCTTCCTGAATGTTAGCTTTTAGCATTAGAGTTTCCATCTCTTCTACAAACCGGTTTCCTTGAGACAAGTTTCTGAGTTTAAAGTGCAACTCTCTATGATAATAACTTGGGACGAACCTTCTTCTCATGATAATATTCATCTGATTCCAAGTCTCAATGAAATCATCTCTTGCACGTCTCCTAGTTGTAACCAAATTATCCCACCAACTCAAAGCATAGTCTTTAAATTCTGTAGGAGCAAGCTTCAGTTTGCACTCTTGTGTGTAATCTCTGCAGTTGAGCACAAGTTCTATCTTTTTCTCCCATTCTAGATGCTCTTCCAGATCACTAGTGCCTCTGAAAACAAGAATT
>OVAN01003112.1:0-30389 GCA_900406275.1 Anastatica hierochuntica
GCGAGCGATCAGTCGCAAATTCCTAGCAAAATTTTGCTAGGAATTTGCGACGGATTCCTCGCAAATCAGTCGCAAACTTTTGATTTTTCATGGTATCAGAGCTCTTGATCTAGATATTGTGATAGTTATCCTCTTTACTCAAAGACATCATTCATTCTTCACGATCTCGTGGCATTATCCAGACATTCTCACGATCTCGTGAATTATCGTCTTTTATTATTTTTCTCTGTTTTTCATAAAAACAAATTAAACTTCTTTTTTCTTTATTCACGATCTTGTGCTTTCATCATTTAAAACACAAACAATCATGATCTCGTGAACTGTTTTTTCACTCTATCTTTTTATATGAAAATATAGCATTATCCTTTCTTTATTCATGATCTCGTGACTTTCATATTTTAAAACTTAAATCCATCACGATCTCGTTATTCTCATATTTTTAGCTTAATCTTCGATCGCGTAATTTTATCTCTATTTTCTGTCCGTAAAACAGAGCATCTTTTGGCTTTATCTCTTTGGGTTTTTTTCATCATCAACTATGACAATTCAACCCACAACTTCCGATCCAAAATATACGATGATCTCTCTGCATGATCTCTCATCTAATGAAAATCCGGGAGCAGTGATTTCTTAATCTTTCCTAAATGGATTGAACAATAAAGAATAGTCTATTAATCTCTATATAGCCCTTAGCTCTCGCAAAAAATTCGGGTGTCTCCTTACCACAAAGATTGGACCGCAAAAACTCTTCTTTTCGTAGGCTGGATCAAGCAAACCATTGACCCAAGTTTGTTATTCCATCTTCGCATGCGAGATCACTGAATATCATCAGGAAAAGATTCTCTATCAAGAATGGTGCTCGCTTACAACAACTTCGAGTCTCTCTAGCCAATTGCAAAGAGAATGGAGAACAGTTGATGAGTACTTTGGTCGCTTACAAGCTATGGAATGGGAAAGCAGTATGAACTCAAAAGGTTGTAACTGTGGTTAGTGTGAATGCGATCTTGAAACCCTCCGCACTCATGATTTCTTATCAGACTTTGATAAAGCTACCCATGGTGTTGTACAGTCTCAAATATGTTCAGTCACCCCTCTTCCAGACATTGATAGCATCTATTAAATAATTTTACAGAATAAGATATTATATTATCACACCGAATCACCTTTGATGAGCTTTGTCACACATGCTTCTACATCAACTCAACATACCCGACCTGGACCAGTTTTTACTCGAGACATATCTAGATAAAGTGGAATAACTCCAACTCGAATCTTTAATCATGATCCAAACATATTTGCACAAGTTTGGAAAGAAGGGGCATGTGGTCTCAGCTTGCTTCCAAATTATCAGCTATCCGTATTGGTGGGATGAGAAAAATCAAAATAAAACTTCTCATCCCAACCAGACATAATTAGGAGGCCAAGGATGAGGTGAAACTCCACAAGAAAATTCTACAAATATCATCATATTTAATCAAGCTGCAAAAAATTGGTTAGCATTAATCACTGATAGTGATAGAAAAGGATTAAGCGAAATCACATATGAACAATGGCATATTGTTCAACGTTTGTTAATAATGGAAAGACAATGGATCGCCTAAGTGGTAAATTAGATGACGTAATATGGATCCTTGACACGAGTCACACACCATATTATAATACGGGTTGATATATTAACGGTTATTCGAGATATTTCTTCTATTTTAGTTTTACTTCCTGCCGAATCTGAGGTCTTTGCTTCCAAACAGGGAACTGTTAAGCTGACTTTGAAATTACACATCCAAAATGTGTATCTTGTGGATAGCTTTCATACAAATCTAATATCTTTTTTTTGGACACTTTTTTATAAATAATTTTCTTGTATGATAAGTCACTGACAGACTAATGATCTAGCAGGACCGCACATCGACGATACTGACTGGACCGCACTTCGATGATACTGACTGGAGTGGGTGAAAGAAATGGAGAAGGATTATACCATTTTCGTGAAATTGAGACAATGACTTCAATGCAAGCAACAACCAAAGAAGACTTAGTGTTATGGCATCGTCACTTAGGTCATCCATTTTCTCATATTACGGATATGGTCCATGGTGTTACTAGTGATCAAGATTTGCATCTTCATAGGTCGTGTGATATTTTTTTCGGGCTAAACAAACCCGCCAGAGTTTTCTAGATAGTTCTAATAATTCTAAAAACATTTTTTTATTTACTTCACTATGATTTATGAGGTCCTTATCGAACAACAGCCTTTTGTGGATCTCGATATTTCATAACACTTATTGACAATGTTTCACGGGTAGTTTGGCTCTATATTCTCAAGGAAAAGTCGATGGTCTCTCAATAAAATATCAAAATTTTCTAAAGAGACAATGGGAATGAATAAATGTGTCTAACAAAATATTTTTTAGAATAAGAGATTGTTCATAAACCTTCATGTGCTCAGACACCACAACATTATGGTCGGGTTGAAAGAAAACACAGACATATCTTGAGTATCGCTAGTGCATTAAGGTTTGAAGCCAGTTTTCCGATTGAATTTGGGGATAATATTTTCTCGCAACAGACTACTTAATCAATAAAACTTCGTCGCAAATTCTTAACAATTTAACTCTGTTTGAGAAGCTCCATCAGTCTGCTCCGCCTTATTCACATCTATACATCATCGGGTGTGTCTCTTTTGCTCACAACATTGATCAAAAGGAGAACAAATTTGCTTAGAGCCATCGATGTGTATTTCTTGGCTACCCACATGGAAAGAAAGCCTAGGAATTGTTTGTCATGGATCGACAATATTTACCTCTCGAGACGCATAGTTTCTTAAAGATCATATTGCATACTTACAAGAAAATTCTTCAGCGTCATCTGGAGTGTTAACGACACCACCACTAATCGCTGTTTTTTCTTCGAACTTAACTCATGACATGATCACATACCCTTTAACTCAACAACCGCGGAAAGACATCCAAAAACAACGAAATCAGAACAACCACCTGAACAAAACAGATAACTGAGCTTCTCGATCGTGGCCAACACACTAAAACACCATCTTCTCAACTCCACGATTACGTTGTTGGTATAGTCACCGCTATAAGAATTTCTTCCTCTCCTTACATGCCGTTTATCTTGCTGCCACACAACCTGGTCTTATCTACGCAATACACAATTTGTCCCAGTATATGCGGACTCCTCGCGAAGACCATTGGTTAGCTGCACTTAAAGCCGTACGCTATTTAAAAGGTACTCTCGGACAAGGAATACTCTTTAATGTTGATCTTTCATTTCATCTTACTAGATGGTGCGACTCGAATTGGGTGGCTTGTCCGTTAACACGATGATCCTTAACTGGTTGGATCGTTCAACTCGAAACTTCTCTCGTCGCATGGAAGTTGAAGAAGCAAGACACAATTGCGCAATCTTCGGCTAAGGCGAAGTATCTTGCTTTGAATGTTGTCGCAAGAGAACTGATATGGCTAAAAAAGATCGTACATAACCAATGATGATCTTCATAAATAGTCAAACGACAATCCATATCAGTTCTAATCTGATTTTTCATGAACGTATAAAACACATAGATGTGAAATGTCATTTTGCACGGATCAAATTGCAAAGAACATCCTCACGATATCACATGTTTCGACTACACAACAATTCACGGATATTTCACAAAAAATTTTGACCGTAAGGAATTTACTGAATTTTTGTCCAATTTGAACATTTTAAAGTTACAAGCTCCAACTTTAGGAGGTGTTAGAGTTAGATCCTAAGACTATTAAAAATAAGATTACTTGCGGTTAAACTAAATTCTAGTTCTGTTTTGTTTGGTTTTCAAGGTTGATTAGGATTCATTCTCTTTGCTTTGTTTATTCGAACTTTGTCATCATCAATAAAACACAAGATTTATCTCTCCTCTTTGATTTGTTACTCTTTCCTCAATGATGTTTCCCGATCGTGGCCCTAAACCTTCATCTACATAGTTGCGGTATTGGGTCGGAGCTGTTATTAGATTATATATATAATAAGCCCACAAAATGAATTTTTTACGAGTTCACATCTTTGTTACTAAAGTCGACACCAATAGCGATAGTTGTGGCCGATTATTTTTTGTTTTGGTTAAAAGTGGTCGATTATTTTGATATTTCTAAGTATGATTATCATACATTTATAAGTGGAATGCCTAGGGAATATAGCTATGATAATGTTGAAAATTTGAAATGTGAACACCAAATATGAAAGCAAGAATTGGTGTATATATTATTGGGAACATTGTGCACCCCATCATTATTTTTATATTATCTAAACAAAACATGTCTCGAGGTTTTTATTACACCTCATACTCTGTGTTAGAAAATATTGTTTTTTGTTTATATTACCATAAAATATGTTTTTGAGTTATAAGAGAAAACATGTAACGTAAGCTGAAGTCACATTCCACTTATCCGTCCCTCAGCATCTTCGATCGCCTTTAACAGTTTCTTCTTTCGTCCTATCTTTCTTTTGTTCTCACCTCTATCGAAAACACAATACGAATTGATATAACAAAAACATTTTGTATATGATATTTCTTTTCATTAATCATTTAGCTAGATAAATTCTGCATTTTTCACAGTTTCACAAATTGAATTTATAAATATATGTTACTAAGTAGACTATCAGTTCTCCTTAAAGTGTTGTATGTATATCTGTGTGTCTATTTTTCAATAAAATCAAACCAAATAAAGTTTTAATATAACACAAAAGTTTATGTTAACATGTCTTCTAAAAAAAATGCTAGTTAACATTACTATTTACTAGAATAAGCAAGAAATGTAGTTTTTTAGAGCATCTCCATCCGTGAGACTCTCCAAAAATCCTTGACTATTCATGGGTTCCACCATTTCTGATTTAAAAAAAAAAAACAAAAAAAAAAANGGATTTTTGGACTAAGGACTACGGATGGAGATGCTCTTATATTTTTCATATTTATAGATTGTGGGATTAATTTTATTATCAGAAAAATATTTTAAACTTTTCATTGCTTTTATTTGATTCAGATATTTTCGACGATATTTAGGTTATGACTATCACTTTTGTGGTAAACTATTGTTTCTTCTTTTTATTTTATCACAGCTATTGTTTCTTTTATAAATTGTATGATCAATTAATAACTATAAATTTTCAATTATTTGACTTTTTCAAAAATCCATAAATTTGGTTTATTCAAACAATTAACTTATTTCCTACTAACTTATTCGTGACCCCAATTCTCTATATAAAAACCCTTTCACTTTAATTCCTAGAACGAGGCACATCTCCTTATCTCACTCACTCGCCCGTTCGGTTTGGATATGGCTCGGTCTGGTTCTATCGGTTTAGCCTTAAGGGTCCTGATCTTCTTAGCTCTTTCCCTTAAGCCACTCGAAGGAGCTCGTGAACCATTCGACTTTCTTGCCGGAAAGCCACCACAGACGACTGCTTCAAGCGGCATATGCGCTTCTTCTGTCCACATATTTGGCTACAAGTGCGAAGAACATGATGTAAAATACGATACTATTTTTAACTATATATAGTTATTAATGATGATTAGGTATGAATAAGAAGCTGAGAGAATTGTGATTTTGTAATTGATAAAATTGTGAAGGTGGTGACTCAAGATGGGTACATACTAAATATGCAAAGGATACCCGAAGGACGAGTCGGCGCCGGAGATGGGTCGAAGAGACAGCCTGTGCTAATACAACATGGTATTCTTGTCGTAAGTTAACTCTTTTCTCTTTACCTTCTTTGCGTCGCATTATTAGCTATAGCCGTTACTCTTTTTTTTTCTAATTACATATACTGCACACACGCAAGTTATTTATTTAGATTTTTTATGTGTAGTTTTTTTATTTGATACATTTCAAACTCTTTTAGTTTTTTTCCTTGTCAACATGTGATTCATTAAATTGAACAAGTATACATTTTGAAAATTAGGTGTACTTAAATTGCATCCCTCGCAAGCAAAAATATATACTATATAAAGTAGTTATTAGATTGAAACGTACTATCTTTTATCCAATATATATATACACACACATGCATACAGGTATATACATTGATATTAATTTTCAAAGTAAGAAAGAAAAAGTGGAAGGTGACGTCAAAAAACATTAGAAAAACATTACAAGGTCACAGACCCCTTATCCCCTTTTTTAAAAGTTAAGTAATACAAAATGTAAAAACTTAAAAAAAGTAATACAAAATGCAGTAAGGAAAATTTATATGCGCATATATGTGTGTATTTTAAGAGGATAAGCATATTTATACATATTGTGGGCCAATATCAACGTGTGCGCTTTTAGTGCTTGACTCGTGAACATCTATGTGCACATCTTCATTTTGATGTATCCCACTTGTAACTTATAGCCATTTTATTGAAATAAATATTGCTGACAAAAAAAAGTGCACATCTTCATTTTATGTTTGTTTTATAGTATTTTAGTGTGAAAGGGAACGTTTCCACTTACTATGTGCGAGTTTGATCTAAGAAGTAAGCTTAGGATAATAGTTTTTTTTACAAGAGTTAGGATAATAGTTGCATATGTTAGTGGTGGGTAAAATTAACATTTAAAAAACGACACCATGAGTGTTTACCATGTGTGTCCAAATTCCAACAAATTAATGAACAAAATGGAGCGAGCGTTACAAGAAAATTAATTGAAAAAATCAATTTACAATCACGTATGTTTTGCATAAACGGTTATTTTGATATTTTTTACGTAAATTAAAAAAAATGTTAAAAAATGTATATGTACTTTTGTTGATATTTTTTAAAAAATCAAAATTTTGTTTGTAAATTTACATCAAAAATGTAAAACGAAACTCTTTGTGAACAAAATTAAAACTTCAAAAGGACTTATTATGGTTGTATATATATTACTTGACAAAAAAAAATTGTATATATAAGTTACATAACTAACCCTCGATTCTAGTATTAATCAAATTCTTAAAATTTGTAGGTTTGGAACTCAAATCACTATTTTTATTTGTATACAAGAAATACTTTTATGTCTTTATGCCTCCTAATATTATGTTTTAAATTCTCTTGTGGACAGAGATAAATCGTACATACGTAGAATCATATGCATATTCATTTATTGTAGGACAATCTTACAACAAAGAAAAACAAAAATTGGTATAAAAGATTGTAAATGTGCAGGATGGGATGTCATGGCTGTTCAATCCAGCTGATAAAAATCTGCCGTTAATATTGGCAGATCAAGGATTCGATGTGTGGATGGGGAACACAAGAGGGACTAGATTCAGCAGAAGACACAAGTACCTTAGCCCTAATCAACCGGTCCGGTTCAATATTAAGCAATCTTTTTATAACCAATACATTATAACTAATTAAACCGAGAATTAACCGCTTGGCACGTTGTAAGTAACGTAGGCTTTCTGGAACTGGACATGGGACGAGCTTGTGAGTTACGATCTGCCTGCAATGTTTGACCATATCCGCAGCCTAACAGGCCAAAAGATTCATTACCTCGGACATTCCTTGGTTGGTCCAACGTTATCACTACACATATATATATCTCTCTCTATGTTTTGTTCTTTTCTATAACATATTATTTATATGTTTCTCATCAATAGAATGGAAAATTATGCAGGGGACTTTAATAGGATTCGCGTCGTTCTCGGAAAAAGGGTTGGTGGATAAACTGAGATCAGCGGCGATGCTGAGTCCCATTGCTTATCTCAGCCACATGACCACCGTCCTCTGCAACATCGCAGCCAGAAGCTTCCTCGCCGAGGTCCTTTAGTTTCCTTTTATATATAATACTTTAAAATCAAGATTTGTACGGCTAAGTTTATGAAACATTAGTCTTTATATAAAACAGGCCACCGCCATTTTAGGAGTGGCAGAGTTTAACCCCAAAAGGTATTAGATCTTCTCACCAAATTTTCTTAAAATGTGTTTGTTAGTGTATTTGTTTGATTGTATAAAATAACCAAACAAATTTTGGCAGTGGACTAGTAGGGGGTTTTATAAAGACTATATGCCATCAAGCGGGGATCGACTGTTATGATTTAGTCTCTGTTATCACCGGTAATGCAACCAAAAAAAAGTCACCTATTTCACTGATATTGATAAAGTTATATATTAATTACGTATCTTTTACAAAAATATAGGCAAGAATTGTTGCCTTAACGCATCAACCATTGATCTATTCCTAGCAAACGAACCTCAATCTACTTCCACCAAGAACATGATCCACCTTGCTCAAAGTAAGTAAACAACTCAATATTATCCCATTTGTATTTTTTTTTTTTTGAATCTTTAATATACACGTGTCTTTCAAATCAAGATTTACATATGTATTCTTTTTAGCCGTTAGAGATAAGGAGTTAAGAAAATACAACTATGGAAGCAGAGAGTGTAACATAAAACATTACGGCCAAGCGTTGCCACCGGCTTACAACATATCGGCCATACCACACGACCTTCCGCTTTTCTTCAGCTACGGCGGTTTAGACTGCCTGGCCGATGTGACCGACGTCCAATATCTCATCGACCAGTTTAAGTTTCACGATATCGATAAGATCGATGTGCAGTTTGTGAAAGAATATGCTCATGCGGATTTCATTATGGGTGTTACTGCCAAAGATGTTGTTTATAACCAAGTTGTTACCTTTTTCAAACGACATACTTGATTTTACCATATGATTTAGCTTTTTTATTCGTCAATTGTTGTTCCCCGAAGAAAAAGGGTAAATAAAAAATGTTGTTTTTTTCCGACAGAGTTTCACTAATTCAAACCAAAATTACAAAATCATAACAAAACCATATAGAAACAAATTATTACATAAGTTGATATAGTACGCGTTAATTAAAAATAAAAATTATTGCTACTATAGCGTTTAGTAATTAACTAAATCTATCAAATTTCTCCTTTTTAGGTTGGATGAAATAATCATTATTATTATTATTATTTTCATATTGGCACATACTTCACTACGTACTACCCAAAAAATAACTTATACCAAATGAAATTCATTTGAAATTCGTGTTTGATAAAAAAGTACAGTCCTTCATCTAGCTAAAGTTTCGGTCCTTCCAACTGTGAAACGCACGTGCCTTAATTTTTTTTTTTTTTTATCACAAAAGAGATTTTATTAAACTTCACAAATCGAAGAAATGTGAGCACAAATAGCGCGGTTCGCCAGCGAGTCAGCAACATAATTTGCCGATCGTGGAATAAACAAAAAAGAAAAAGAAGAAAAAGATGGAATTAAATTCCGAATGTCCCCAAGAAGACCAAGAATGTCAATATGGTCTTCGTTCCTGTTGATCAGATGAACCAACACTTGGGAGTCCGAGTGCAAAAGCAATTCATTTATCCCCAACACAAGGGCATGATTTAACGCCTTCCAGAGAGCATAAGCTTCTGCCGCAAGAGCTGAAGGGACACCTTCCTTGGAAGCAATGAACTTCCCAAGAAGAGCATCATTCGGAGCTCGAACAACCAACCCATTCCACATTTTTGAGTAGTTGAATCCCAGGAAGCATCCACCCATCCTTGAGAAACCAAAGTAAGAGTCATTGGCAGAACACGGGGGGCTACAAAGGCAACATGAGCAGAGGTAAAAAGACCAGACGCCTTAACACAAGGGTTTGCAGCCTGCCATTCATGAGCATGTGTAATTGCCACTGAAATAAGATCATCTTCATAAACTACTTCCACATTGAAGATTAAGCGATTTCTGGCCTTCCATAGTTGCTAGCACACCCAGGGATAGACATCTACCGCACACAGGCCCAACGGAGGCAAAGACTTAGAGGCTCGCATCATTGATAGGAAATTTGGTAGGGTAGGCATCGATGGAAAGGAAGGCATGAAAACAGGAACCACGTTCCAAACCTGTTGAGCGAACTCACATTGGAGGAGAACATGGTCAACCGTCTCAGGGGAGCCACATCTTACGCAAGCAGAGTCACCAATAACCCCTCGCGAGTGGAGGTCCTGGCGGACCGGAATTGCACCACACATAGCTTTCCACAAGAAAGTCTGCAACTTAGGAAGGGTGCGCACCCGCCAGATGTTCTTCAACCAATTGAAACTTTTAGAGGTAGGATTCTGTTCATGGGAGGTAAGCATAGTATACCCACTCTTACACGTGTATTTCCCAAATTTATTAAACAGCCAGACAAGAGAATCGCGTCTTGTAGTGGATCCCCTCACAAGGCTCGAGATCAGCGTCGAGTAGAGAGGCACAACTTCCGAAATGGTAGTCCAATCCCATTGGCCAGATTGTGGGGGTATTATATCAGAGACACGAAAATCGTGCATATTCGAAGGTGGAGGCCCCATAACGGCCAGCGGGGTTGAAGTAGATAGCCAATTATCTCCCCAGACTCGCACATTGCAACCATCACCAATTATCCAGCCCAACCCCTGATGTAGAACATCTCTTCCGGCCATAATTCCGCGCCAGCCATGTGACATGCTGGCTAGGGGGTACACTCCATAAAGGAGGAAGAATGACAATATTTGTCCATCAGTATACGAGAAACCAAGGATGTTGGGTTATGTAGAATGCACCAAGAAAGCTTGGCTAGAAGAGCATCATTAAAAGCTTCCACCTCTTTAAAACCCAATCAGCCAGCCACTTTTGGTAACGCCAACCGTTCCCAAGAGACCCAAGACATCTTCCGAACATTCTGCTTATCGTCCCACCAGAAACGAGTGAGGACATATTGAATGCAACGGCAAAGCAACAATGGCAACTTAAAGCAAGACATAGCATAAGTGGGAATAGCCGACAAGAATGACTTCAGCATAACTTGTTTGCCCGCAGAAGAGAGGAAATGGGAAGACCATCCTTGAGCTTTTTGGCGGATGCGATCAACAATTACGGCGAAGATATCTCGTTTCCTCTGGCCAAAGTGCTCCGGTAAACCCAAATATTTTCCAGTGCCTCCTTCTTTGGTGATCCCCAGTCGACGTTTCACCATATCTCGTCGAGATGTCGGAGTCTTAGACGCGAATGTGATGGAAGACTTTGCTAGGTTGATCGATTGGCCCGAAGCCAGCTCATATCCATGGAGCAAATTTTTAAGTGCATCCACTGTTGGAGGATCAGATTTGCAGAAGAACATTGTGTCATCTGCAAACAAGAGATAGTTGATTGGAGGGCTGGAATGAGAGACTCTAATCCCTGGTAAACTGCCATCCTCCTGGGCCTTGCGGCACAGCCCCGAAAGGATTTCAATACAAAGGATAAAAAGACAGGGAGAGAGAGGATTCCCCTGTCAGAGGCCTTGTGAAGGGAGTACTTGCGCCTGAGGTGACCCATTGATAAGAAAGGAATACGAAACCGTGGTGACACATTCCATAATCCAATTAATCTATATCCTGTGGAAACCAAATTTCTCCAGAACTCGGAGTAGGAAGGTCCATTCAATGCGATCATACATCTTACTCATCCGTTTTCACGGCAGTAGCTTCGTTTTTAGTAGCTTTTGAGCGTCGTAAACAATGCAGAATCTCATGGGTTATGAGAACATTATCCGAAATTGCTCGCCCTGGGACAAATGCCGATTGATTCTCCGAGATCAAATCCGGTAGAATACTGTGCATCCGCGCAGTTAGGATCTTTGCAATAATTTTGTAGAAGACACTACAAAGAGCAATAGGACGAAACTCAGAAGCCTCCTGAGGATCAGAGGTTTTAGGGATAAGGGTGACAATTGTGGAATTCAATTCCTGTGGGAAGAAACCTGTCACAAAGAAATTAATCACCTCCCGAGTCACATCCGGTCCAATGGCTAACCAATATGAATGGAAAAACCCTGCAGAAAACCCATCCGGCCCTGGGGCTTTATCCGCATTAATGGAAAAGGCAGCTTGCCTCACCTCATCAGCCGAGGGAATAGTTGTAAGCATTGTATTTGAGCTTTCCGAGACCAGAGGGAGCGAATCGCGCTCCAATATTGTAAAGTCAACTGCTCCATTAGAGGAGAAAATCTGCTGAAAATAAGCACCAAAAGCAGCTGCTATGTCGGGTTCTTTGTAATAGACTGAGTCATCATCATCCTCAATAATGGAGATACGGTTGATTGAATGCCTATTTCGTGTGGAAGCATGAAAGAATCCCGAATTCCTATCACCATGTTGTAACCAAAGAATCCAACTCCTCTCCCTCCAAAATTTCTCCTCCTCACGGTAAGCAGCCTCAAGAGTGGAGGTAGTTTGTTGGATCTCTATTGGATCCGCAGAAGGAGAAGATAGAAGATTATCAAGCTTAGCTCGTGCATCAGCTATCAACTTAGCACTATTACAATGTTGTTCTTTGGACCACCGTACCAGCTCAGACCAACATTTGCCAAGCTTTACCAGAACCGAAGCCTGGCCCTTGCGCTGCCAAACCTCTGAGACAAGATCAAATATCTCATCTTTTTCTCGTGAGCGACGATTGAAGCGAAACGGCTTACGCTGACAATCCTTGTGTTATCAAGAAAAGTAACAAACGGTCGGTGATCCGATCCTTCAAAACGAAGATATTCACAACGACCAGAGGGGAACATTTCAACCCAAGAATTGTTAGCTAGAGAGCGATCTAGCCGCACATGAACCAGATGATCATAGCGCATCCCACGCCAAGAAAGGAAGTTACCAGAGTGGTTTACATCCCACAACCCATTTACTGAGACAAAGCTCCAGAAAGTAGTGAAAGATCCCTCCCAACGTGGGGGGGGGGGGGCACCACGCTTCTNAAATCTCATTAAAGTCTCATGTGAGAAGCCATGTCGAATCTCTAGTATCACCAAACCGGGAAATAGCATTCCAAACTTCCTGACGATTCTGGTGAACAGGAGCACCATATACGAAAGTGAGATGAAAAGGAGCGCCATTGTACGAGAGTAAAGTATCAATAAAGTTCGGCATGAATTGAAGAATTTGAAGATCAACATCTTGTCGCCAAAATAGAGCTAAACCACCACTTTGACCTAAAGGGGGTACTGTAAATTTATTATCATATCCCATCCAACGGAATACTTGAAAAACAAAGTCATCTTGATTTTTTGTCTCCATCAGAAACATAATGTCCAGGAAGAGTTTTAGTTTCAAATCCCTTAGGTGTCGAACTGTGAGGGAGTTTCTGAGACCCTGACAGTTCCAACTTGTTGTAATCATTGAAAAGATTGGGACGGTTTTTGAGAAACCCCCAAACCCTTACAAGATTGATCAAAAGACAAAGATTTCCTAGCAGATGGAACTACAGAAAAAGAAGAAGAGCCCTCATTACGAGGTAAAACTGGTGCCGAAGTGGATGGTTGAGCGTGACCACTCTTAGGACGCAGGGGTGTCTAACCACGATTCGCCACTCGCTTCCTAGTACCATCCAAAGTTACAGAGGCCTTAGAAGCTTTCCGTGGGGTTGTACGCTTAGACGCCTTAGCCGGTTTCGGAACCTTAGGTACCCATGGCGCTTTAAGAGCCCTTGAGACTTTAGGTGCCTTGGTCGTCTTTTGTTTAGTGCCTCCTATAGTCTTGAGAGCTTCGGTGGAGGTGCCAACATGAAATTGGAGATCCCCATTGGGGTTCCACTAGGATGGGTGTTCCTGGACTGTGGGCTCAGAAGCCGATTCGTTCTGCACTTTTCGTCTCACTACACGCACATTGGACTCATCAAGAATCTCTTCCGCCAAATGAATACTAACATCATGAAAGTTCGTGGAGGAGACCTGGAATTAGATTGCACTTTGCGGCCTGACCCAAGCTCCTTATCAATGACATTCTCCGTAGAAGAAAGACGAGCTAAAACCGGAACGCGAGACTCAGGGAAATCTAGCCGCTCTAGAGTCGGGCGGTGTGATTTCACTGTAGTTGAGCCTTCCACCATATCAGGGGGCCCGCACAGCTCTTTTTTCATTAACAGTAGATTTGGGCACAAGAAAGTCAACATCCTAGTCAAGACAAGAAGAGGCTCGAGGTACAACCAACGTTTCACCAAGATCATGAGATCTCTGGCCACATTTACGAATCAAATCACGAGACCCATAAGATACGGGAGGTTCCTCACGGTGAGGTAAGTGTTGCCGCCTACCAGCTGAACTCCGATCAACATCACGAGGTGCCTGGTAATCCCCACGGCGAGGAGAAGGCCACCTGCGATGTCGCGGGGATCAATCTGGAGAAAGGCTATGGTGAATCGGAGAGCAACAGAGCTGGTGTCGTAGTGGAGATCGACGATCAGCTCGCTGGTGTCTTTGTTGACGCCGTGGAGGAGAAACGCTTCGGACCGGTGGCCTATGGTGAGAGACAGAGCGATAGTCACGACGATGCTTGAACTCTTCTAGTTTTTGAATGGTGTTAACTTGTGATGTGCCAGGTTCATCACGAGGAGCTTCTGGAGCTAGAGGACAATGGTGTTGCTCATGGAGCAAGGAGAAACAATTGAAACAGTGTTTCTCCAACCTCTCGTAAACGAATTCAATCGTAGCTTCTTTCCTGGTGGGGAAAGTGAACACCTTCGACATAATAAGAGGCTTTAACCCATTTATAGCAACACAGACACGGCCTTCCTCTGGTTCGACAGTTATATAGGAGCCAATATCATTGGCGATCACTTTCAGAATGTCTAGCTGATAGTAGTGAAGTGGGAGGTTTCGAACTTGGATCCAAAAAGGGATTAGCGAAGGGAAAGAATCCGCTATTACGGGCTCCCAGCGTTGAATGACAAGCATCCAATGCTTGAAGTGGTAAGGAGCATTCTTCAACACCATAGAGAGATCTTCTTCCGAAGAGAACCGAAAGCTAAACTTGTCACAGCGAAGTTCTTTGCCAACTACCGAACCCGATAAGCCCCAAATAGTGGGAATGAAGTTCACTATTGCCTTGGGTTTTTGCACATTCGGATACAACACTCGGCCTATCAAAGTCAAGCGATTAGCTTCGACCACAGCAGAGGTGTCTACGGAAGGGAGGCAGGTGGGTTTCTCGCGGATCCAGCGATGAGACGAAGCCACAACTTTGCCTTTGTCTTGAGTAGAGGGACGACGAGCCATAACGATAAAGAGTCACCAAGTATGAAAATCGGACAACACACAGTAGTAATGATCAGAACAGTCGAACACAACCAATCACAAGAGCAGCAACACGTCGTGACAAAGCCCCAAAGTCCCTGCACAAAATCGACACACAAACCAGAGAGGAGAGTGGCAATAAGGGAGCAAGGGTTACCAATGACAGGCGATGATGGCTCAAAGGTGACGCGAGTGGTGATGAAGGAACGAGGGAACAGAGCTCGGTAAGATGTAGATGCTGGATCAGAACTAAGCTTCGGAAACCAGGTGCTCAAACCAGAGAAACAGAGAGATCAAGCCAGGCCATAAGAGACAATGACATCAATAAGGAAAGAGGCAGAGAGAGCAAACCAGAGTAGCCGATCGTAAGCGAAACGAAACCAGAGTAGCTGATCAGAAACTAAAGCTATGATCTCACTAGTCGAAGGAGAAAGCTGTCTCTGAGGCATGTGGAGATCGTCGAAAGGAGGCTGGAAGCTGCCGTCATGGATTTGTCTTGGAGGCACCGCAATTGACCTCAGGGTCGCCGTCAGAGAGAATTAGGTTTTCTTTCTGTATTCACGGAAAAACTGTAAAATTGCACGTGCCTTAATTCTATACTTGAGAAATTGAGCTCAATAAGAGAAATTATATATCACACATATTTATTTTTGAAAATTTATTAAACTGTCACTAAAATAAACTTTTAGTCAGAAACACCATCATAAGTTACCTTTCCAGAAATACTATTACAAAAAAAACTCTTCTGAAATATGACAAACATTAAAACTAACTCTGGTGAAATTACAAATCTAAAATTTTTAGTAAAAAATCAAACTAAAAGTGATTGAGTCTCTCCAAGATAAACTGACACATAAGCATGAAGTTAAATTGTAGAACCAATCAAAACATTTTAATTTAATACAAAAAATTTTAGTTATTTTCGGAATGACACTTATCTAAAGACACTACTTTTCATTTCATTGGCTCATCACTTTCTCGAGGAGACGATGACTTGGTCACAAAAATATTTTATAGCATTTAACTGATTTTTTCATGAACGAGGTTCCTCTTCTATTTTTTTCTTCGGGATCCTCTCTCTATTTGTGGGTTTCTAAGCATTTCTGGATTTTGTTTATATCTATTGTTGTTTTAAGAATTGATAACCATAGATACCTTGACGAAAGACGCAATACACTGAGTTTATCGAGAGTGGAAATGGTGACCGACATAAGATATGATTCAATCGAGTCTAAAGATTGAATACGAATTCACAATTTTTTACTAAAACTTCTCGAATTATCCTTCAATTTAGGTATTTACTGTCCTAAACTTTTTTTAAAATTTATGTTTTCGTTACTTATAAATTCTTCGGGTGAACGATTTTATGATTTGCTTTCTGCGATAGGATAGTTTCAGATAATGCACAATTGTATGGATTTAAATTGTCGATGATAGGAATTGTTGGGTGAAATAAAATCATCGATTGGTCAGTTTTCGAAAACTGGCAAAAGATGTTTAAAGTTGCCAACAAGACATGAAAAGTTGTTGACAAGAAGTGAATAGTTGCTAAAAGCAACTAAATTATAGTTTAAAAAATATTAACAACTGTCCGAGAGTATTAAGGAACTTACTCAAACTATTAGTCGTTATCGGGAAGTCTTATTATAAAGGGAAGTCGGTTTTAAGATAAGAGAAAATCCCAAAAATATGGGATAGTTGATAAAACTCCCGAATCTAATGGGAAGTCGAAGGGGATAACTTCCAAATCTTTGAATCCTACGAGAAGAGGGATTTAACAAACTCCTAATCCTATGGAAACTAGGATTCAAGGATCTCCTATAATAAAGAAGTTCCACGACAGGAAGAGGGATGAAAAAACAATAGGCAAAAGAAACCTAATAGTGACTCTCTAACAACCTCTCGGAACCTACCATCAAGCTCTCGACGACTATCCATCAAAAGACAACTCCTACGACCGACTAAAGCTCGCATCAAAGCTTGTCTAGTCGTAGAATAGGTCTTGGTTATTCGTTAATTTGCGTTGTTTTGATTTGGTTGTAAAAAGAAAATCAATTATCAATAAAACGTCAACTTCCTTGTCATTCTATAGAACTCGCTTGTTTCAAATCGGTTAAAAAACTCCCAAACAGTTTGGCGCGCTAGGAAGGAGCAGTTTTTTTAGTACATGAGATATGACAAACAGAGGAATTACGGATGGGGTGCCTGCAACAGGTACACCACAAATCTTTGGACTCAACTGGAGTCACTCGTGGCCCAGTTGAAAAATAATGAAGAGCGATTTGCTCAACTTGAAGTGGAAAACTCTTCCCTACGAACAGAGAACACATCTCTGGTCACAACTGGAAGGGAGGTTGACGCCCGTAACCATAATCGGTTCCAAACACCTATCGATCCAGTGCAATCGCTGGATGAGACTCCGAATGGAGCAGGCAACATATCGATCTTGCGACACGAGTAGTACTTGATACAACTGTCGGAAAAACGACTATCACCCGACCTTGGGGTGCACCCATTGACCAAGCAATAGGCCATTTGACAGAAACTCATGACATGAATAGTAGGTTCTTAAAACGTTTCGAAGAGATAGAGACCCTACTTACACGACTTCATGGGGTTGCTCCTCTAATTACAAAGATTGCTCCCGAGTGTTACACATATACTCCATTCTCAGACAAGTTCGCACTTGTAGAGATGCCGAGGAAGTTTACCTTTCCGTCGATGAAGATGTATGCTAAACGGATGACCTCGATAACCACATAGCACAATACAAGCGGCGAATGTACACTACTGCCATCATAATATAATACCGTGAGGCGATTATGTGCAAAAGTTTCGGTTCGAGTCTAACTCGACATGCTTTACAATGGTTTGTGAACTTGCCAAATGGCTCAATCGACTCTTTTGCATCCTTAACTGACCGATTCATCAAACAATTTGTGAGTAGCAGAAAACTTGAAAGACCGCAGATGACTTGTATGAAGTGGTGCAAAGAAAGAGAGAGTCACTACGTTCATCGATTTAATAAAGAAAAAGTGTCTATACCCAGTTGTGTGACCTCTACTACTATCTCTGAGTTGTGTGACTCAACTTATCGCTATCGACATTCTTCACCGTCTGTTTCTCGTGTGGCATGACGTGAGAAGATGACCATAAACGATAAATCATACCAAAGACCTCGCAACGAAAATAATAGCGGCGGAAGCAACTACAAGAAAAATCATCAACAACTCATCATGTCCTAAAGTGATAAACATCCCTCACCGACTTGGCCGAGTATCAACAACTTTCAATTTCTCATGCAGAGTTTTGGCGGCTAGTTAAAAAAATGAGTGGAATGGTAAGATGACCTCAGAAAATGAAGACACCTGATGAAAAGTGTGATACTTAAAATGGTTCGACTTTCACAATGACCATGGTCATTGAACCGAAGATTGTATCACGTTATGGTTGGAAGTTAAAGAGTTGTTGAAGAAAATTTTTGTCTGATAAAGTTAGAAGTGCATCGATGACAGAGGTGGTGAAAAGGCTCTGACAAAGTCCACTCCTATCTCACCTCCAAGGCACGGTCGAGTAATCAACGTTATCTCTGGAGGCTCAGAAGTCAGTGGAATTACCCACTCTGCTGCTAGTAGGATTCAACTGAGAAGTGAAGCATAGTGTGGGAGAAGTGATACTACATGTCTACGTGAAAGAAATCAACCTATGAACGAAATTACATATACTAGATTGTGCTTCAACTTATAGCGTAAGGGACGTCCTTGAATTCATGAGATGGGAGCAGTTCCATCAACTATCCATCAAACTATCAAGTTCCCAACTCCATGGGGAGTTAGAGAGATTAAAGGGGAGAAAGAGTACTCAAGTTCATGTTATCAAACGACCTTAAAAGGGAAAGGCCAACAATTGTACCAATTATAAAGCTCACCAGTTGTTCGTCATAGTGAGGAACCGGGGTATAACAACTTGATGAAGTTCTCTTAAAGGAAGATGATCCTGAAAGGAAATTAAATGTAGGTTCGCGGTTTCTGACGAATGTCTAAATAAGGCTAATCGACTTCTTTAGGCCTAATGCTGACTGCTTTTCTTGGTCACATGCCAACATGCCTGGGGTCGACCGTGAGATCATTATGCACAAGTTGCAAGTAGATCCAGAGTATCAACCAGTTAAGAAGAAACGAAGAAAATTTGCTCAAGAGTGAGATCTAATCATTAATGATGAAATTCAAAAGCTGTTGGAAGCAAGTTTCATCCGCAAAGTACGTTTTCTTGAATGGTTAGCCAACGTGGTGGTAGTTTGAAGAAAAAATGGAAAGTGGCGTGTCAATATTGACTTTACTGACCTCAATAAAGCTTGTCCGAAAAACCCTTTTCCACTTCATCATATTGATAAACTTATGGATGCAGTGGCAGGGCACCAGTTGATGAGCTTCATGGATGCCTTCAGTGGTTATAATCAAATTTTAATGCACCAAGCCGACCAGGAGAAGCCATCATTCATGAAATTGTGCGGCATATATTGCTATAAGGTGATGCCTTTCGGGCTAAAAAATGCAGGTTATACTTACCAACGACTAGTGAGAGTGTATTTGCGGACCAAATTGGCCACAAAATGGATGTTAACATACACGACATGCTCGTAAAGTCTCTAGTCACCGAAGACCACATCGCACATTTGCAACAGGCGTTCACCACTTTACAACGATACAATATGAAGTTGAATCCTTCAAAATGTTCATTTGGGGTTATTTTTGGAGAGTTTATGGGTTACATCATTACGCACCGAGGAATCGAGGCCAATCTAGAGCAAATAAAGGAAATACAACTTATTCCCTCTCCAAAAAGCATGAAAGATGTGAAAATACTAATTGGAAGGATGGCTGCATTAAGTAGATTTATTTCAAGACTTTTGGATCAGTCACATACTTTCTTCTCAGCTCTAAGGAAAGCAAAAAACTTTGTGTGGGATGAAAAATGTGAGGAGGCATTAAAGGAGCTGAAAAGGTATCTAACCTCACCTCGACTTCTATCGAAGCCAAAAGAAGGAGAAGTGCTGAAGCCAAAAGAAGGAGAAGTGCTACTACTCTATCTTGCAGTGTGAGAACATGTTGTGAGTGCAGTACTATTTCGTGAAGAAGACAACAAACAACATCATGTATACTATGTCAACAAATCACTTTTGGATGCAGAAACAAGGTACAGTCGCCTGGAGAAGCTTGCCCTTGCTTTGGTAACCGCTTCTAGGAAGTTGCAATCGTACTTTCAGGCAAATCCAATCGTTTTTGTAAGCTCTTTCCTTATAAAGGTCGTCCTACACAAGCCATAAATGTCAGGAAGACTAGCCAAATAGGCGCTCGAACTCAGCGAGTATGACATAATATATAGAACGGCTACGGTTATCAAGTCTCACGTACTCACAAATTTTATTGTTAAGTTCACGCATGACGTGAACTCAAGTGGAAGAGGAAGTTAAAACTCTGCAAGGAGGATCCCGCGAAGTAGCTTGGAAGTTATATATCGATGGTTGCAGTAATGTACGTGGAACAGATCTCGGTATAGTCTTGACTTCACCGGTTGGGGATACCACCTTACCAGCCGTCAAATGTAAATTTTGAACCACGAATAACGAAACATAATACGAGGCATTGATTGTAAGAATGACGCTTGCTCATGACCTTAATGTTAAAGTCCTGGAGATTTTTAGCGACTCACAACTTATTGTTAACCAAACCCAAAGTGGTTACAAAGCTCGAGATTCATGAATGTCACAATATCTAAACATAACTAAGGAGTTGATGGAGAAATTTGATAATTGTGAAGTCTCTCAGATCCCAAGGAAAGAAAATAACCAGGCTGATGCCTTAGCAAATCTCGGTTTGTCATTAAAAACTAAGTCATCTCTTGACATTATGTTGCTAGTTATGCAGTAGCCAGCTACCAAAAGGGGCCTACCAGAAACGGAAGTGGTGGATGTAGGTGAAACATCAACTTGGATGACACCTATAGTCAACTATCTACGAGATGATTTATTACCTATTAATCATGGTGAATGTCAAAGGATTAAACAACATGCAGCATGGCAAGGTAAGTGTGTGACATCAGTACAAGAAAGGCAAGTACTGCGAGAGTTGCATGAAGGCGAGTGTGGTTCTCATTTAGGGGCACGAATTCTTGCGCTAAGAGCTAAAAGAGTTGAATACTATTGACCAACTATGTTAGATGATGCGACACGATTTTATCGTCATTGTGACAAGTGTCAAAGGCATACACAAGTTTCCAAACTCCCACCAGAGAACCTAAAACAATATGCTCGTTGTGGCCGTTCATAAAATGGGGAATGAATATCGTTAGGAAGCTACCAATGGTACCAAGTCAGAAGGTATTTCTACTGGTTGTAAATGATTACTTCTTCAAGTGGGTAGAGGCAAAAGCGCTAAGTAAATTCACAGACCAAGAGATAAAAAAAAGTTCATCTGGCAAAACGTCATATGCAAGTATGGGTTCCTTAACGAGATAACTACTGACAATGATCCGCAATTTACTAGCAATGACTTCAAAGATTATTGTAATAATTGGGTAATAAAGCTCAGATTTGCGACACCAAGACATTCGCAAACAAATGGTCAGGCAGAGTACACGAATAAGACCATAATCTACATAATAAAGAAACGTCTAGAGATGGCTAAAGGTGGATGGGTGGAAGAGCTTCTCGTTGTGTTATGGGCATACCGAACTACAACTAAATCAGCGACAGGGGAGACGCCATTCTCCTTAGTATATGGCATGGAAGTTGTAGTACATGCCGAAATCAACGTGAAAACAGTATGAACAGAACATCTTCAGTACGAGGACAACGAGGAACGAGAAGCTGCAAAAATTTAGAACCGGTGCTACCAACAAGAAGTTGCCAGATGTTACTACAAAAGAGTACGAACAAGGACCTTACAAGTTTGGAAATGGGTATTCAGCTGCGTCTTCCAAAATACGATGGAACACGGTGCCGAAAACTTAGGACCAAACTAGGAGGGTCCCTATCAAATCGTTGAAGCGCGTGGATCAGGAACATATAAGCTATGATATATTGAAGGTAGGGATCCACCAAATAGTTGGAATGCATTGCATCTAAAGGCTTACCACTTCTAACGTTTTTTTTACGTTCGAGTTTACATTGAAATTGGTTTTCCGATAGTTTTTTTTAACTTGGGGGTAATTTTCTTAGAGTTTACGACATTTTCATTGGCTTTAGTGCACTTTTGCATGTAGTTTTTTATTAAGAGTCTTGTCTTAAGGACGTAACAAAACATTATTTTTTCTTAAGCAACTCTCGTACTAACCCACATGATAAACCGTACTTTTACATGTTTTTATCTTAGGTTTTTATTCATTTTTAGAGCTTTTTATGCTTTTCTTTATCACAAATCGTAGTTTTTTGTATTTATAGCGTGAAAAGTCATTTCAGGTCGAACAATGCATTTTGGAGCAATTTGGACTCATTTGGAGCAAAAGTCAGTTTCTGGAAAATGTCAATGCATCAGAAAGATCATCCAATATGGAAGATTTACCTTAAATTTATTTTGATGAAATTTGTATAGAAACTAGAATTTTGAGATAGATTTCAAATAGAGTTGGTTTCAAGGCAATTAGATCTCTAGATCAAAAGTTATAAGCGATTTAGTGAAGTCTGGTCCGTCTGCCTTGAAGTTGGAGTGTAGCCGGAAGTGAGCTGTGATCGGGTTTTAACAAGAATAGAGCACCAAACGGTGCCACAAGATTCCCTGACCGGTTGGAAAGATATTTACACAGGTATGGGCCAAAAAACCCTCCTAAACCTGTCACAGCATTATTAAGACCCAAACTTAACCTAAACTGACTTTTCTTGACCTAATGTTATAGATACATGTTTTTAGCTTTTTGTGAGAGGAGAGCCACCCTATTAGCACGAAAAATAGATTAGAAACATAGGCATTTCCTGCTTAACTCCATTGGAGATTTTGATCTTAAGCTTTTCCTTTGGGAGATAGATTCCTACTCTTGTATCATCATAGAGAAGTTCTCTAAACCCTTATTGTTCTTAATACTTTTTGAGGTATTTCCTTTTGATTTTGATTGTTTTCCCCCTCTGTCCATGTCTGAGTAGTCACTTTTTAGGTTGTAGATAATCAAAGGATCCATGAATTCATGAGTTTATCGAATTGATGTCGGAATGATCAAATAGTTCTTCATCTTTGGTTGATCTTAATGTTGTAGCTAACTTGATCACCTAGTTACTATTCTTAGGTATATTTAGATTCCAAAAGCTTTTAAATCACTGGATTTAGTATTTGATGGGCAAACCGATACAGACAACGAAAGTGGATCGATAAAGATTTGTGAACAATTGAGTCTTGAACGAGTTAATGCATGTTTATTTACTACAAAGCCGTACGAAAGTCAATGCTTCTTGGTATTTAAGCATAGAATCTTGAGCCTCGAAAGTGGAGAGGATTTATATTCGTGACTTGAGTTCTAGAACGATGTTTAATGCTTCCCAGAAAATCGATATTCCTGTAATCATGTTTCCAATAAATTTATCTACTGCCCAGCTCTTTTAATCATTTGAATTACTTAAGTTTTAATTAGTTATTTTTGTTTGACTTGCTGTTCCATTTAGTTTAGTAGCCAAAAGCCCAAAAGTCATATTTTGTTTAAGCTTAATTTGAATCCTACTAAGTTGTAGTGCATGGTTAGTCTCATGTGCATTGATACCCTTAATACTATCATATCGTTGTGCGTTTACAGCTGAGTGATACTCATTTTGGGTGAAGACTTTTATCCCCATCAAGTTTTATGGCACCGTTGCCGAGGACTTTCATTGCCTTCGATTTTCTGATTTGAGTTTAGTGTTAGACGCTTTTCTTTTGTTTCTTTTTACTTGTTTTTGTTTTTGTTATTTAAAAGGACGTAATGGATCCAAGGATGGATGAGCTTATGCACGACCATCTCTTCATTCGAGACGGCCAACAGCTTAGTCAACCTCTTCGAGAGTTGCCGCAGCTAGGAAAGCGACATGGACAGTCGAACCTCTTCGGTCCTGCCCAATTACTTCAACACTTCTCAGCCACTCTCATTCTATTCCATTGCTGAACCGAACACCTATTCAACCTCCTATTCACTTGAATCAGGAGTTTGAAATCAAACCAAAGCTTGTCGCCTTGATATCTCAGCAATAGTTCCAAGGTCTTCCTCAAGATCCCTTGTAGACTCTTTTGAAGACATCTCCAATACCACCAGCACCAATGGAGTCTCCCAAGATTTTTTTAGATGCAAGCTTTTCACTTTCTCACTAGCAGGGAAAGCACTTTGATGGGTAAAGTCACTTCCACCGAATTCAATTACTATATGAGATGATTTTAAGAGAGCATTTCTTGCTCAATTTTTCACAAAGAGGAGAGCTTTACTTCTTCAAAACAAGATCTCTAATTTCCAACAAGGACCCAGTGAGCCTTTCCATGAAGTTTTGGATCAATTCAAAGACTACGCAAGATAATAGTCACAACACGGGTTTTCTGTAGCAAGTTTGTGGAATACTTTTTATGAAGGAGTAAGACGTGAGTACAAATTCTCATTGGACATCGCAAGCAATGGTAGTTTCTTGAATCAAAGAATAGAAGCTGTGAGAATCTTGATTGAAAACCTTGCAGAGAGTTGTAGCAAGAGTATGCCAAGCTGCGAAGAAACTATCATGGCAATCAATGCGGAAATCACTACTTCTCTTATTGCAGAGATTAAGAATTTGATTTCTTCTATTTATACAGAGGAAACACGACCTCAACAAGATCTTGAAGGTGTGCAAGAGACTGACCATGAATCTTTTCAAGGTCACTTTGATGAATTTCTAGGAAGTCTTCAAGAAAAATCGATTAATCTCATAGAAGACCAAAATCTGAATTTTGATAACCGAGCTTTCTACAGTGGAGTTCGTCCATAATAGAGGTCTTATACTCAACAAAACCTTCCTCACGAAGCATATTTAAAGCCCCAACAACAGTATACTCTGGATTATTGTTGGGGTCAAAAACGGTAACATTGAAATCAACGCCCAAGACTTCTGAATAACTCCCGAGAGATCTCAATAGACAAGTTTCAGAGCGAAAAGAAGTCACCGTAAACATTGGATAACCGCGTCTCTTTGGAAACACAAACAAGATCTAGTCACCCGTAGGCGACTAGACTCTCCACGAAGTCTAGTTGCCCATGGGAAACTAGACACGAACAATGTCTAGTCGCCCATGGGTGACTAGACACGACCAATGTCTAGTCACCTATGGGAGACTAGACACGAACAATGTCTAGTCGCCCATGGGCGACTAGACTCTTGTCAAGTATAGTCGCCCATTGGGCGACTAGATTCTTGGCAACTCAAGTCGACCAATGGGCGGCTAGACTCTCGGCAACTCTAGTCGCCCATTGGGCGGCTAGAATCTCGGCAAGTCTAGTCGCCCATTGGGTGGCTAGACTCTCGACAAGTCTAGTCGCCCACGGTTGACTAGACCACGTCCTCTCGATCATCTTCTCCTTCGAATCTCGGTTTGACTGTCTCTTGTTCTGTCTCGACTAGAGTTTCCATTAAAGTTTCACGATAATAATCGTAAGGACTTGTTCTTTTCATAAAAACTTCGCAACGATCGTATAAAATGATAACGGTTAACGTGAACACCGATATTATCTTAACTATACGATTGGTCTTATCGTTTCGCAAAACCATCAATGTGTAATCGTACGAAGAATGGTTTCTCTGAAAGAAATCATAAAAGTCACTTAATCGCAAAACGGCCCAGGAAGGCCCAAAACACGATAAAAGTCCTCATACGATTCCAAACAAGAATGGGCCCAACTACGTCATCGATCTACCCGAGTTCCGCGAATGATAAATTGAAAACGCGATAAAGTCAAGTTTAAAAATGGAAAATCAAGAAGATAAGGAATATTTTCGAAAAATGAATATTTACGCAGAAGGATATACTCAAATCTAGGACTAAAAAAGAGACCCGCTTGACCTAAAAAGGCATATAAAAGAGAAGCCAAGGAGAAGAATGAGACACACAGAAATTTCTTCACAACTTACACTTAGAGCAATTAGGTTATTTTTCGTTTTTGTTAGCAAGTTGCAACTCAACTAGGTTTAGAATTCTTACGTTGTTAGAACTAGGATACTCGCCGACGGCTCTTGCGGCCACGACTTATCACATGTTGTAACGCTCAAACGCAGATTCGGAATAAGATCTCGATTGCTCAACTTTGTTTCTGGATTCTCTTTTTACTTTTAATTCGTCTTTTGTTTCTTCGTATTTTGATCTCTCGTTGTTTTGTTTAGCAGAAATCCAAGACCTCAAGGAAAGTTAGGGTTTCCTGGCTTTCCTTCAATTACGAATATAGGCAGTGCAAATTTTGGTTCCCACAGTTTGGCGCTAGAAGGAGGGGGACACGGATTCTTTCATGCCAAATCACATATCAATCAAGAAATGATAGGTCTAGACTAACAGACGATGTTGTCGACTCTTTCAAGGATATACCAATGGCCGATCAGGCCAACCCTCACAACGATCTCTTTGTTATCGAATTGACGATTCAAAATATCGATGTCGCGAGAATATTAGTCGACACTGGCTGTTCGACTGATTTTATATTTAAAAATACTCTCAAGAAGATGGAAATCAAACTCTCTGAAATCACAGGAAGTCCGAGCCCAGTGATAGGCCTCTCGAGAGAAGCTACTATGACCCTCGGCTCGATTAAACTTACGGTTAAAACTAGGAGCGTAGCAAAAATCGTGGAGTTCTTAGTTGTAGATCCTCCCGCTTCATTCAACGCGATCGTGGGCGTTACATGGTTAAACTCCATGCAAGCCGTACAGTCTACATACCATTATTGTCTCAAATTTCCAACCCCCTTCGGAATCAAAACAATCCGAGGAGACCGTAATATATCATAGGTCTGTTTCGCTGCCGAACTAAAATATAAAAACACGACGGCAGAAGCTTTTCTCAAAAGAAAAATAAAAAAGATTATGTCGCAGACGCCTCAGAACAAGATCAAACCGAGATCTTCTGACAATTATGGAAAGCTGAAACCTCAGAAGAGAAACGTGAACCAACTTGCGAGCCCTTGTCTCGGTATGCCTCGACGAAGAGTTCCCTGAGCGTTGCGTCGAAATCGGCGCTAATCTCTGTGATCCCATAAAGACACAGCTTATAGCTTTCTTAAAAGACAAACTCCACACGTTGGCTTGGATCGCAGAAGACATGCCAAGAATTGACATCAATGTGATATGTCAAGAACTCAACGTGGATCCGAATTACAAACCTATCAAATAGAAAATGCAAAAATTGGGACCAAAACGCGTTACCGCGGTCCATGATGAAATTGAAAAACTCCTCAAAGTCGGATCTATAACAGAAGTTAGATACCCAGACTGGTTCGTCAATCTTGTTGTAGTCAAAAATAAAAATGGAAAATGACGAGTCTGCGTTGATTTCTCTGATATCAATAAGGCATGCCCGAAGGACAGTTCTTCGTTGCCACACATTGATCGCCTAGAAGAGGCCACGGTGGGAAACAAGCTCTTGTCATTTATGGATGATTTTTCGGGATACAATCAGATTGTGATGAATCCTGACGATCGTGAGAAAACTGCTTTCATCACCGATGGCGGCACATATTGTTACAAGGTAACTTATCAATGACTTGTCAATCGTATGTTCTCCGAGCAGCTCGAGAAGACTATGGAGGTATACATTGACGATATGCTAGTAAAATCTCTCGAGGAGCAAAACCACGTCGCTGATCTACGAAAACTATTCGAGAAATTAAACCTGCATAACATGAAACTCAACCCAGCGAAATACAGGTTCGCTGTAGCATCAGGAGAATTCCTCGGATATCTCGTCACATACCGAGGGACCGAGGGTAACCCGAAAAAAGCAATGCATTGGTCGAGATGACCTCTCCGAAGAACAAACAAGAAGTAAAGAGACTGACCGGGAGAGTCGCTGCACTCAATCGCTTCATCTCATGGCCAACGGAAAAGTGTCTTCCTTTTTACGATATTTTGAAAGGGAACAAAAATTTGAATTATCGGAGCAATGCGAAAAAGCTTTCCAACAGTTAAAGCATTACTTGGCCACACCTCCAGTTCTCGCAAAACCTGTCATTGGAGAGCCCATGTTCCAGTATATTGCGGTATCAACTACAGCTGTAAGCAGCGTTCTCATCAGAGAACTGGCGCTCGTTGTCGTAATGTCAGCTCGAAAACTAAGACCATACTTCCAATCGCACACGATCATCGTACTCACTTCATTCCCGCTACGAACAATTTCGCACAATCCCAGTAAGTCAGGAAGATTAGAAAAATGGGCAATCGAGCTAAGCAAATACGATGTCGAGTATTGAACAAAGACTTGATCAAAGTCACAAGTACTCGCCGATTTCTTGGTAGACCTCCCTACGGAGAAAACGGAAAACAATGAACCGGACACAACTTGGACCCTTCATGTCGATGGATCCTCGTCCAGGCAAGGTTCGGGAATCAGAATTCGGCTCACTTCACAAACTGGAGAAGTACTAGAACAATCATTCTAATTGATGTTTCACGCTTCAAGTAACAAAGCTGAATACGAAACGCTTATTGTTGGGTTACGATTGGCTCGTGGACTAAAAATATGCAATATCCACGCGTACTGCGACTCTCAACTCGTCGCGAACCAAATCAACGGCGAATACGAAGCCAGAGACGAAATAATGGAATCATATTTAAAACTCGTCCAAGATCTCACCCAAGACTTTAACCAGTTCGCTCTCACGCGAATTACCCATTTGGAAAACACGCAGGCCGATGCATTGGTGGCCTTGGCGTCAAGCTCAGACCCGAGTCATAGACGGGTTATTCTTGTGCAATTCATTGAACATCCGAGCATCGACCCTCCAATCGTCGCAAATCTAATCCAGTCACAGGACGAGGACGTCGACGAAGTCGACACTCGACTTGAAATTTTTTTGGAAAAATCCGAATATGGCTACGATACGCCGTGGTTGGAGACAATTCGAGCATACATAACTGAAAGAGTGCTCCCTGCCGAAAAATGGGTAGCCCGAAAAGTCAAAATCCAGGCCGCCCGATACATATTAGTCGACAGAAAAATCTACAAATGGAGATTCTTTGAGCCACTTATGACATGCGTAGAGGGAAAGGAATCACGAAGAATCATGGAAGAAGTCCACTCTGGATCTTGCGGAAATCATACCGGCAGAAGATCCCTCGCAAACAAAATCATGCGCCACGGCTATTTTTGGCCACTAATGGTCAAAGATTGCGAGAAATTCGCACGCAAATGCGATAAATGCCAGAGGCATGCACCAACAATCCACCAACCCGAGGAGCTTTTTTCTTTTATTTTGGCACCATACCCATTCTTGCGATGGTCAATGGATATCATCCGTCCTATCCATAAATCTAAGTAGAAACGCTTCCTGCTAGTCTTAACCGACTTCTTCTCAAAATGGCTAGAAGCCGATTCATATGCTAGCATTAAAGACGCACAAGTTGAAAGTTTCGTGTGGAGGAACATTATATGCAGACACAGAGTCCCATCCGAGATCCTAACGGACAACGGATCCAGTTCATTTCAACAAGATTCAAGGCGTTTTGCAAAAAATGGAAGATATAGTTGACTAAATCCACCCCAGGGTAGCCACACAGGCAGAAACCATTAACAAGACCATTTAAGACGGACTCAAAAAATGCCTAGACGCTAAAAAGTGTCGATGGGCAGAAGAACTCGAAGGAGTCCTTTGGTCACACAAAATGACTCCAAGAAGAGCAACAGAGAAACTCCCTTCGCCCTCGTATACGGGACAAAATGCGTTATCCCAGCGGAAGTCGAATTCCCTGAGATACGCAGGAGACTACTCCCCAAACGAGAAGACATGAACAATTTGATGTTATTGGATGATCTCGACNTAGGCCCTCATACAAATCCAAAACTACCAACAAGCAGCGACAAAGTACTACAACTCAAACGTACGCAGTCGCAGGTTCGAGGAAGACGATCTAGTTCTACACAAAGTTTTCCAAAATACCGCAGAACGAAATGCGGGGAAACTCGGAGCAAACTGGGAAGGACCATACAAGGTCACAAAAGTAGTCCGACCAGGTGCATATGAAATTGCCACAATGCAGGACGTCAAAATTCCGAGAACCTGGAATGCAATGCACCTCATAAAATACTATCACTAAGTAACAATGTCATGGTAAATTGAACTACGAGACGACTTGATCCCCGAAAGGGGTACGTAGGCAACT
>OVAN01003113.1:0-30389 GCA_900406275.1 Anastatica hierochuntica
ATAATAATAATAATAATAATAATAATAATAATAATAATAATAATAATATACTTTCAAAATGCAAACAAAAAACATAATAGAAGAGAGATTATGGTTTTCTTAAAAAAATGAAAAAAGTAAATGAGAGATGGAAATGAGAAAATTGTGAAGTAGTATGAGAGAAGAAGGTAGAAAGGATTTATGTTTTTGATTTAGGTTTAATTTAATATTTGATAAAATAGAATTTTTTATACTTAATTTTAAATTCATAAAAATATATTAACTTAATCTTGGAAAAAAAGAAATTTAGTTTTCCCCCAAAAAATTTAAAATCGCATTTTCGCGCCAAAAATGCAAAATCAGTTTTCCCTCCAAAACCGTAAAACTAATTTTCCCGTCACAACCGTGAAATCATACTTTTCTGCAAAAACTGTAAAACCGTAAACTTTTGCCAAAACCGCATTTTCCTGTCAAAACCGCATAATCATTTTTTTCATCAAAACCGTAGAATCATATTTTTATGCAAAAACTAGAAAATCATTTTTCCCATTAAGACCACAATCACATTTTTTCTGCCAACTCCGTAAAATTCTATTTTCCCACCAAAACAGCAAAGTCAATCTAAAAGTATGATCTAAACATTATTTCGTTGGAAATATAATTTAAATAAAAGATAAAAATGATTTTATTAAATACTAAGATTAAAAAAATATGGTTAAGATCAAAAAGATATGGTTTTGATTAAAAAAATAGAAAAAAATTTAAAAAATTTAAACTAAAACAGGGGTATTTTAATCTTTTTTTCTTATTACAATCATTCAGATGAACCATCTAGATGAGCAAACGAACAAAACATCAAGATGAATCATCAAGATGAACCATCTAGGTGAACAGAAAAAAATAGAAATGAACATCATTTCGATGATCCATCCAGATACATCATTTAGATGGATCATGTAGATGAACCTGCTGAATGAAGAAACGAACAAGGTCTAACTCAATTGGCATCTACGTATGTAGTTATTAAACAATTTCTTGTAAATTCCTTCTTAGCATCAAGATTATGATCTACTTCATTACTTCAAATGGCTATCAATATAATGAGCATTTTCTTATTATTCATCACACTTTTCGTGTAAGAGTTTCTTTTATTATGTTAGATAGAAATATTTTGTGTATTAACAATTACATTAAAAAGATAAATGTGATACCTTGCATATGGAGAAATAGTGGTGTGTGGACAAATCTTAATAGAATTGAATGTAAGGTTAGGTCCACAGGTCTAGAGAGGCGTTGACATACACAGAATGGATGAACAAGAGAGTTACAATTTGATATCATAGCCGAATAGTGTGGAGTCACGAAGGCTTCCACCATCAAGGGTGACGATCTTGGTGGGTAATGAGAACGTTGCGTTCTATAAATTGTAGTGAGTGTGATACCCTTATTTATGAAGAAATAATGGTGTGTGAGGAAAGTTCAAAAGAATGATTTAGTTACCTCTATCGTTAAGTGCACTTATCTTTTCGGTCAACTATCCTGAAAAAATTTTATATTTAAGTGTGCTTATGCTTGAATAAAAGTAGAATGGGTGATTTCAGTTTCGTGCTCAGCCGTATCGAGGTTTAGGGCGAACAAACGAAATGCGGCCTTTTTAATTTAAAAATTAATAAATTTTTGATATTTTTTTATAAAAAAGTAAAATTATAATAATAACAATATACTTTCAAAATGTAAACAAAAACATAATAGAAAAGAGATTATGGTATTCTTAAAAAAAATGAAAAAAGTAAATGAGAGATGGAAATGAAAAAGTCGTGAAGTAGTATAAGAGAAAAACGTAGAAAGAATTTATGTTTAGATTTAGGTTTAATTTGATATTTAATAAACTAGAACTTTTTTATATATAAATCTTTATTATGAACTTAAAAGTCATAAAAATATATTAACTTAATCTAGGGAAAAAAGATATTAAATGAGAGATGGAAATGAGGAAGTCGTGAAGTAACATGAGAGGAAAAAGTAGAAATATATACTTAAGTAGAAATATATACTTTTTTATACTTAAGACTTTATTATGAACTAAAAATTCATAAAAATATATTAACTTAATCTAGGAAAAAAGAAATCAGTTTTCCTCCCAAAAATGCAAAATCGTATTTTCGCGTCAAAACCGTAAAATCAGTTTTCCCGCCAAAAACATAAGATCAAATTTTCTTCCAAAACCGCAAAATCATATTTTTCGGAAAAAACCGTAAATTTTCACCAAAATCAAATTTTCCTTTTAAAACCGCATAATCAAAATTTTTTTCGTCAAAACCGCAGAATCACATTTCTCTGCAAAAACTATAAAATAATTTTTCCCATTAAGACCGCAGTCACATTTTTTCCGTCAACACCGTAACATTGTATTTTCCCACTAAAACCGTAAAATCAATCTAAAAGTATGTTCTGAACGTTATTTCATTGCAAATATAATTTAAATAAAAGATAAAAATTAATTTGGTTAATATTAAGATAAAAAAATATGATTAAGATCAAAAAGATATTGTTCTGATTAAAAAAAATAGAAAAAGATTTTAAATAATTAAATTAAAACATGGGTATTTTAGTCTTTTTCTTATTATAATCATTTCAGATGAACTATCAGGGTTATAGTTTGCGATGAATAAGAAATCAAACACGTTTATGAGTAAGTTTACGAAAATAACTCAAAACCTAAACAGCTCAAAACCTCTCACAATCTATCGTAACACAATAACTCAAATATATATATATATATATATATATAGGTCTTAGATTTTCCTAAGATTTTCCTATTTTCTTTTTTTTTTACTTTAAGTTTAGATAACTCCTAAACTTTAGCTCGTTATACAAGTTATTTCAAGCTTACAACGTTCTCCCCCTTAAACTTGAAATTAACTTCTTTCACGTCCTGAACTCTAATAAGGTCCCTCATTTCTTTGAACTTAATCTCTCTGAGTGCTTTTGTTAGAATGTCTACCTTTTATTCACTTCCCGGTACGTGTTCAACATCTACAAGTTCATCTTCGACACATTCGCGTATAAAGTGGTACCTTGCTTGGATATGTTTGCTTCGACCATGAAAGACTGGATTTTTGGTGAGTGCAATCGCCGATCATTGTCTATTCGTATGGTCACCTTTTCACACTTCCTTCATGTTATCTCAACAAAGAGTTCTTGAAGCCAGATTGCTTGTTTGGTTGCTTCTGTAGCTGCCATTAACTCAGCTTCACATGATGATAGAGCTATTTTGTCTTGTTTTTGTGAGCACCAGGTAATGGGACACTTATCAAGATAGAACACATGCCTTGTTGTACTTTTCCCATCATCAACGTCAACATTGTGGTTGATGTCGCTACATCCTACAAGTCTTGTACTGTTTGTGTATTTGAAAGTATGACCATAGGATAAAGTTCCTCGTACGTACCTTAGGACTTGTTTCAAGGTACCCCATGCGACTCCTTTGGATCCTGCATGTAACGACTAAGAATACCTACGCTAAATGAGAGATTCAGACGAGTATGAAGAAGATAGTGTAGACATCCTATGTTTCTTCTGTATTGCTTTTCATTAATCTGATTCTCTTTACCTCCCTTTGATAGTTTTATGCTCGGATCCATCGATACATGGAAAACATTGCACGAATCCATTCCCGTCTCTGCTAAGATATTTTGCACGTATCTGTCTTGCGTCAAAGTTATCCCATCTTTGTGATGTATCACTTCAATACCAATGTAGTAAGTTAACTTTCCAAGATCACTCATTTCGAAATTTGTAGCCATTTTTTCTTTGAACTCAAATATCATCTTCACGTTTGATCCGGTAACTAGAAGGTCATCTACGTATACAACAACAAGAATAAGATCTCGCTCCTCTTCCTTTCGATAGAATGATGGCTCTTTTGAGCATTTTTTTTTAAATTTAGTTCCTCAAGAACAACACTCAACTTCTTGTTCCACGTCCTTGATGCTTGTTTCAAACCGTAGAGTGCTTTGTTTAATTTGTACGCTTTGTCTTCGCTTCCTTGGACCAAAAAATCCTTTCGGTTAGCTAACGTATACAATCTCTTTTAGCTCGCCAAGAAGAAATGCGGTCTTAACATCCAAATGATGTACCTCCCAACCTTCTGAAGTCGGCAAAGGCAATAATCAAACGAATTGTTTCTATGCGAGCCATTGGAGCAAATAATTTTTAAAATCAATACCATGCTTTTGCACATAAACTTTTACAACAAGCCTTGCTTCGTATTTGTTGATACTCCTATCGGGATTATGTTTTATCTTGAAAATCCACTATAGCCCTATAGGCTTTACTCCTTTTGGCAGCTCCACTAGATCCCATGTCTTGTTCTTCATTATGGAAGAAATCTCATCTTCACAGGCTGTTTTCCATTACTCGAATTCTTTCGCTTCTTCAAAATCCCAAGGTTCCTTATTCAGCATGAGCAACAGTCGACTACCTTCTATTTCCGCAAGACATATATAGTCATTGAGATATTCACGCCTCTTTCGTAGTCTTGTCGAATGCCTTAGTGACGGTTGCTCGTGTTGCAGCTCTTCGTCACTCTCGATTTCATCTCCTGAAGATCATCCATTGCGTCTTAAGTTTCAGCCTCTTCTTCCATATGTTCTTCATTTTTTTCACCATTATCGGTTCCACTTATGGCTCGAGTGGAACGAATTACTTCTTGTGGCTCAACAACTTCCTCATCTTCTCTTATTCCTTTATTTCCATATCTTCCAAGACTTAATCTAAACATTCCCGAGTCTTTGCTATTTTTTCCTTCTAAATCATTCCAATTCCAGCTTTTGTATTCATCAAATACCACATCTCTACTAGTGACTATCTTTCGAGTCGGGGGATCTAATAGGCGGTAAGCTTTTGATCTAGGTCGGGTTCCCAAATGAACCAATGTTCTCGATCTATCATATAACTTCTTCCTACCAGCCGCTCTAGTTCTTGCGTGTACGACGCATCCAAATACTCGAATATGCTCCAAATTCGGTTTCTTGCCTTTTAAGACTTCATATGGTGTTTGCAAGACCAATGATCTTGTCGCTAATCTGTTAATTAGGTAAGTAAAATGTCTTACCGCTTCTCTCCATAGATAGTTAGGCATGCTCATATGTTTCAAGATGCTCCTTGTCATCTCTAATAAAGTCCTATTGCGTCTTTCAATGAATCCATTTTGTTTTGGAGAGTAAGGTGTTGTTAGATGTCTCTTGACGCCGAATTTCTCACAAAGTGCTTGAAATTCATGGGATACAAACTCTCCACCCTTATCCGTGCGAAATGTCTGGATCGTGCTTATTTTTTCTTGTTCAACTAACAACTTGAATTCTCTGAACTTTTCAAAAACTTCACTCTTTTCCTTCAGTAAAATGGTCCACATGTATCGCCAATAATCATCAATGAGCACAAAAATATATCTCTTTTGTGTTGGAGTGGTTGGTGTAATGGGACCACAGAGGGAGTTCAAGGACTTGAGTTGCTCCATAGGAGGTTGCTTGCGGAAAGCGCTGTCTCGTTTGTTTGCCGAGAAGACATGATACACAAGTTCCTTTTCCTTCTGTGATTTTTGGTACACCAGTCACCAACTCTTTGTTTATCATCATCTTCAAGGTACCCATATTAACATGGCCTAAACATGCATGCCAATTAGAAGAGTTTGTTGACGATATCACCTATAAACACTTGATGGTTTCGACTTCTAGAATGACTTTTTAGAGCCGATTTTTGTATCTGCTTTTTTTAATCAATAAACAACCACTCCGATCGTACAAGACTACGAGATCTTCTTTCATGCAAACCTCACATCCCACTTCTGTGGCCTGACCAAGGCTTATTATACTGCTCTTCAACTTCAGAATGAAGTAAACATTACCTAAAAAGTTTTTCTCATCATTTTTGAAAAGAAACCGAATGGAACCTTTACCCTTTATATCTATATGAGAGTCATCCCCAAATCTAACTTTCCGGTAATTGTCTCATTTAGGTCTGCAAAAAGGATATATTTTCACTCATGTGGTTGCTGACCCCATTGTCTAGATACCATATATTTAAAATATCCAAGTCACTTTCAAACATGCTTGGTTTTATTTTACGTTCGTTGAGATACATCACCTCGTGCATCATCAAACTATCAGCTTCATGTGTATCATCCTCCTTCTTTTCAATAGCTTCTCTGAGCTTAAGTAACATATCAGGACAATTAAACGCATAATGTCCTAACTTATCGCATCGATAACATGTTATCTTTGAGTCATCTCGTTCTGCTCTGAAAGATTCGGTTTGTTGTTGACCAAAATGTCCACGACCTCTTCCTCTCCATGGGAATCGACCACCGCATTCTCTTCATTTGTTTCCACCATAATTGTCTTGATAAGTTTGCCGCGAATCCAAATTAGCGTACATGAGTTTTCCAAGATCTTCCTCTTGATCTTCTTCTTCCTCTTCATTAATTCTTTCTTCTTAAGCCTTCAACCTTCCTACTATATCCTCAAAACTAGTTGAATTTAGGTTAAGGACCTGCTCTAACACAACAACGATATGAATCGTTTTCATGGAAACCTTTTGAGAAACTTCTTTACAAGTTTCGATTCATCAATGGTTTCACCAAAAGCTGCGGATTTAGATCTAATCTCATATAGCATTCCCACAAATGTGTCAATTGTATCACCTTCCTTCATCTTAATTATATCAAACTCGGCCATTAAGGTTTGGAGTCTCGCCTCCCTTACTATATCTGCATCGACATGTCGTGATCTTATCGCATCCCACACAGCCTTTGAAGTGTCGAGGTCACTAAATTGTAATATCAAAGCTTCTGGTATGTATTGAAATAACAAAGCAATCACCATTTCATTCTTCTCTTCATCTTTGTTCCCAGGATCTATGGTTTCCCATACCTTGTGGACTTTGAGGGTGATCTTCATACGCATCGACCAAACAGTGTAATTTGTATGTCTTTGGATTTAGATTTGATCGCTTCATCCTTTTTGTCTCTCATGGTTGAGTTGAATCCGATATCAAAAGTCGATCAACGCTTTGATGGCTCTGATACCAAATATAGTTTGCGATGAATAAGAAATTAAACACAATTATGAATAACTCTCTTTGTTTAGGAAAATAACTCAAAACCTAAAAACTCAAAACCTCTCACAATCGATCGTAACACAATAACTCAAATATATATAGGTCTTAGATTTCCTATTTCCCTAAGACTTTCATATTTTCCTGTTTTCCTTTAAGTTTAGATAACTACTAAACTTTAGCTTGTTATACAAGTTCTTTCAAGCTTACAACATGGATGAGAAAACGAACAAAGCATCCAGATGAATCATCAAGATGAACCATCTAGGTGAACAGATAAAAATAGAAACGGACATCATTCAAATGATTCATCTAGATATATCATTTGGATGGATCATCTAGATGAACCTGCTGAATGAGAAAACGAACAAGGTCTAACTCAATGGCATCTACTGATGAAGTTATTAAACAGTTTTCTTGTAAGTTCCTTGTTAACATCAAGATTATGTTCTACTTCACTACTTCAAATGGCTATCAATATAATGAGTATTTTCTTATTATTCATCATATTTTTCGTATAAGAGTTTCTTTTGTTATGTTAGATAGAAATATTTTGTGTATTATCAATTACATTAAAAACATAGATGTGTACCTTGTATATGGAGAAATAATAGTGTGTGAACAAAACTTAATAAAATTGAATGTGAGGTTGGGCCCACAGGACTAGAGATGCGTTGACGCACACAGAAGGGACAAACAAGGGTGTTACAATTTGATATCAAAACCGAATCCAGATAAGTGTGGAGCCATGAGGGCTCACACCATCAAGGGTGACGATCTTGGTGGGTAACGAGAATGTTGCGCTCTATAAGTGGTAGTGACTGTGATACCCTTATTAATGGAGAAATAATGAGGTGTGAGGAAAGTTCAAAAGAATGATTTAGTTACCTATATCGCCAAGTGCACTTATCTTTTTGGTCAATTATCCTAAGAAAATTCCACAGTTAAGTGTGCTTATGCTTAAATAAAAGTACAATGGGTGACCTCATTGTCGTGCTCAGCCTTATCGAGATTTAGGGTGAACTAACGAAATGAGGTACTTTTTTATTTAACAATAAATAATTGGTGTTAATTTTTTTTATAAAGAGGTAAAGTTAAAGTAATAACAATATACTTTCAAAATATGAACAAAAACATAATAGAAGAGAGATTATGGAATTCTTAAAAAGATGAAAAACGTAAATGAGAGATGGAAATGAGAAAGCCGTGAAGTAGTAGGGAAAAAAGTAGAAATGATTTATGTTTAGATTTATGTTTAATTTGATATTTGATAAACTAGAAAATTTTTATACTTAAATTTGTATTATGAACGGAAAATTCATAAAAAGTATTAACTAAGCTAAGGAAAAAAAAACAATTCAACAAAAGATTGTATATTGTTATTAATATATTATATTTTTTATAAACTAAAAAAGATTTGGCCTCAATTTTTTTTTTATAATTTTGGCCTTGGGCCATCGCCTTTTTCTTCTAATGTGAGGCAAGGCTTTGGGTGACCCTCTCGAAAGTGATTCAGAATCCTGCGAGTGAGGACAAAACACTGTGAAAAATTGCGTGTAACGCTCTCAACCGTTGTTGCCCATAGCATAGAAAGAGGCGTCAGAGACAGAGGGGAGAGGCAAACGGGAGTGTCATAGTAAAGTTGAAAAAAACAAAAAGACTTGGAGGCCGTATTGAATCCATCATTTTAATTTATTTGGGTATAATTTAAATCTTAGAATGTTTAACTTATTTTAGATGATTAAATTTATCTAGGAATTGGATAATTTACGCAACAAATTTGGTGGATAAATTTTAGAAATAGTACTATTTGAAGTGGTATTTACCTTTTGTTTTTTTAAACTACGAATTGCTTCTCAAGTAATTTGAGATCATTTTTGATATAATTTATTAATTGGAAATCCTAAATTTCTATTAAAAGGTTAATTTAAAACACTTTATAGCAATGAGACACATTAAGAACTTAATTGTCCTACTAGACCTTTAGGAATTTTGACAAAATTTGACTAAGACAAAATTCGTTGAGTAAAACCAGCGATGACGACCAAAGAATAAGCACTTACGTATCTTTCACTTTCCTTTCACCTCCTTCTTATCTTTGTTGCCACGACTTTAATATGGCAATTAGGAAGATGCCAAAAGTAACAGCGACTGTAAATTCACTTCTCCCATGGCTTCATGTCTGTCGTAACGTCTCTTAATCATCTTATCTTTTATCTCTCTTTTTTCCTCAATATTTTATGTTGTTGCTGCTTAAAATATAACCTAAATTACCCTTATTTAAATGTAATAAATGAAATAAAAATTTTTAAAAATGTAAAATAAGTTGAAAAAATATACATAAACATACACTTAAGAATATTTTATATGTTTTAGTTTTTCTAAATCGATGTTAAAAATTATTTTAGTTGTTGTTCTTCGTAATCTAGAATTCATATTCTAAGTTTTATGTTGGGTAAAATGTGTATTCTAACTTTTATATTTGTTTAGAATATATATTCTAACTTTTACTCTACATTTTACATAGGTTAATTAGAATATGTATTATAACTTTTATTCTATTATCTACCATTAGTTAGAACACGTTTGTCTCTATCCTAACTTTTTTTTAATGTTCTACGTGGATTATAATACGTATTCTAGCTTTTGCTTTATCATCCACCTTATTTAGAATATGTATATTACCTTGATCTAACTGTTATTCTATGTTCAATGTAGTTTAGAATTGATATTTGATCCGTTTATCTTTGTTCTACCTATTTTAGAATATGTCTTCTGCGTTTTTTATTTATTTTTCATGGAAAAATTTAGGATCTAAAGATTGCATAGTCAAATAAATAAGAGAAAATCTTCCTTGAATATTATTTTCTCCTTCTACGTTTTCTTCTCCTCCTATGTTTCTTGTTCCTTCATTGTTGTTCTCTTCTTTCTTGTTTAACTCTTCTTACTCTTCATTTCTCTCTTCTTATGTTCTAAAATATTGCTTATCTGCGTAATATGTGCTATTTGAAATTGGGAGCGACTAATGAATGGATATTTATTGTTGATGAAGTAAAACAGTTTTTTCGTGCCCATTTTACTTTTAATTGTTTTACCTAAGACATAATAAAATTGAGTTATTGTTCTTATGGATGTGGTTTTATCTCATTTCGTTCAACAATTAAAAAGATATAAATGACATACTGAAGACATGTAAAAGAAACTGTCATCAAAATCAATACAAAAAGCTAGAAGAATGTGTGAAAACTAGAAACGTATAAAAGGTTTTCTCTCTTTATTATGTGCTCTGAGGCAAAATACTTATACAATATGTTTAACCTAATCATCTACAATGTTAATGTCTAAAATACCCATGTACAATATACATTACATATTATGTCTCACACCCCCCCCCCCCTCAAGATGGAGCATAGAGATCACATATGCCCATCTTGAACTTGAAATTCTCAAACTCAAACCGTCCAAGCGCCTTGGTCATTATATCCGCCAACTGTGATTTCGTGTTAACATGTTTCGTAGCAATGATGCCCTTTTGTACTGCATCCCGAACAAAATGACAATCATTCTCAACATGCTTTGTACGTTCATGGAATAAAATAAACCGTCAACGAACGTCGTGTCAAAGGACAACTCGCCCAATCCGAATCACACCAAGCTATCAATAGCAAATGAGAATCGGATCTAAGAAGAATACCTTGACCCGGATTATTCTTGAGAAAACGAACAACTCGAAGAGCCGCCTCCCAATGAGCCGTCTTTGGTTTCTGCATAAACTGAGTCAAAATGCGTATAGCATAAGATAAATCCGAGCGAGTCACGGCCAAGTAAATAAGCCGCCCAACCAACCGTCGATACCGAACCGGTTCTGGGAAATCTTCACCATCGTTAAGCGCTAAACGATGATGTTGTTCGATAGGAAACGCGGCTGGTCGCGCACCGAGAAGACCAACTTCCGAAATAATATCTAACGCATACTTACGTTGACAAAGCTAGATCCCTAAAGGATTTCTAGCAACCTCGATGCCCAAAAAATACTTGCAGATTCCCAAATCCTTCATTTTAAAACAAGAACTGAGATACTCTTTGAATACTTGAATAAGTTTCGCAGTACTCCCTGTGATGATCAAATCATCTACATATACCAAGACCGTAAGCTGCTCTTTATTGCGATGTAGAGTAAACAAAGAATAATCTTCAAGACATTGCGTAAAACCATACTCAATAAGAGCTGAAGTAAGCTTAGCAAACCAACATCTCGGTGATTGACGTAAGCCATAAAGAGATTTGTGTAATCGATAAACCTGAGAAGAATCATTCGTGCGAAAACCCGGTGGCAATGTCATATACACTTCCTCAATAAGATCACCGTGCAAGAAGGCATTATGCACGTCCATTTGATGGACTTTCCAGTTCTTAGCCGCCGAGATCTCAATTACAACGCGTATCATCTGCATTTTAATCACCGGCGCAAAAGTCTCACCATAGTCTTCGCCTTCGATCTGTTTATTACCAAGAGCCACCAACCGTGCCTTGTATCGCTCAATACTACCATCCGCGCGATACTTAATCGTGTAAACCCATTTACATCCAATCGCTTTCTTCCCAGGAGGCAACACTTCTACGGTCCATGTATTGTTGTCCTCTAACGCATCTATCTCGGTTCGCATAGCGTTGTGAAACCTTTCATCCAAAACAACATGCGAGTAATGCTTGGGAATGATGTCAGTACTGATGGCGTTAAGAAAAGCACAGTGTGAGGCTGAGAATCGCGTTGAAGACACATAATCGGACAAAGGATACTCACATGAATCATCACACTCATCAATAGAAAGCTCATGTTTACCCTTAACCATTACTGTGTGAAGCACAAAATCAGAGAGCTTCAATGGCTGTGTTTTCTTACGCATACCACAGCCAAGAATCTCAGGAAGGTGCTCTGTTTGCTCTGTTTCAAGTGGAGCCGTAGGAGACATAGCTTCCGCTGCATTTTCAGAACCCGAAGAATCCACATCTACCTCCTCACAAGACTGACGTAACGGAGAAGAAACAACACCAGAAGAGCTGATTGGTGGTTGAGGAATAACACTACGCAACGGAGAAGAAGAAGAAGCAGGAGTTGTTTGTGCAATTCTTTCATCAGTTAAATCATCAAACTCATCACCATCAAAAACATCCATATCAATAGTAAGATTAGGTGATAAAGAAGATGACTCCGTAACATGATCCAAGCCTAACTCAAACGGGAATTGATCTTCACAAAAGATCACATCTCGAGATACATACATCTTCTTTGTCTCAATATTATAAACACGCCAACCTTTCTTACCGAATGGATAACCCAGAAATACACATTTGTTACTCCTCGAAACAAATTTATCACCACGATGATGTTGATTATGCACGTAACACAAACAACCAAACACACGCATATGAGCTAATGGTGGAGCTCGATCGTAAAGTCTTTCAAATGGCGTCTTGCCTTCCAAAACCACAGATGGAGTACGATTGATAAGGTATCCAGCGGCCAAAACACATTGTCCCCAAGACTCTATAGGCAACGATGCTTGAAATCGAAGAGCACGAGCAACGTTTAGTATGTGGCGATGCTTACGCTCGACACGACCATTTTGTTGCGGAGTTCCGACGCAAGACATTTCATGGAGAATCCCATTGTCTCGAAAATACTCTGTGAGACATATGAATTCAGAACCATTATCGCTTCGGATGCGCTTTACTCGTTTCTCAAACTGTCGTTCGACCATCACAAGAAACTGTTTCAATTTCGCAGGTGCAACTTGTTTGTTGGGCAGCAAATAAATCCACAGAGTACGCGAGTAATCATCAAGAATAGTAAGAAAATAAGTTGAACCACAAAGCGCAGGAGTCCGATATGGCCCCCATAGATCACAATGAATTAGCTCAAAAGCACTTGTCGTCTTATTCAAACTTTCCGAAAAAGAATCACGTGAATGTTTAGCACGAATACAAACTTCACATGTCGTGTGATCAAACTTATTTTTACTACTACTTGATTCAGAAATAGGTAAAAAATCCAATGCTTTAGAAGACGGATGTCCCATACGTCGATGCCACAGCTCAATCGAAGTTCGATCTGACACATGCATTGCCGCAACACACTCCATACTCCTAAAGAAATACAGCCTATCCTGCTCCTTACCCGCTCCAATCAACATCCTCGAAATGCGGTCCTGAATCATGCAGAGAGTATCAGTAATCTGGAAAACACAAGCTCGTTGTCGAGCTAAATGAGATACGGAGACCAAATGACACTGCAAACCATCCACTAAATAAACATCATACAGACACAAATGGCTTCCCAAATCAGATTTGCCATGTCTCGTAGATGTAGTATATCGACCATTCGGAAGCTTGATGAGAACCGGAGGCATATCACAAACATCAAACAAAGTATCTACTGAACCTGTCATATGGTTACTTGCTCCTGTATCAATTATCCAAGAAGTTTTAGAGAGATTACCAGTGAGCTTACTCGACGATGGCTGATCAGAATCATTAAGAAGCATGACCAGCTTCTTCCACTGTTGATCAGTCAGGCCAGTCAAACCAATCCGGTCAGAGTTGGTGATGACCGAATTAGCGGAAACCACAGGCACCGTCTCCACTGCATTTTCCCGAGAAGTCTCACTGCCTCTACCCCTTCCGTAGGTCTGTTATGGCTGCTGTGTACCCGACACTCCACCTCTCATTCCGCGTCCCTTATCCTTGTCGGGCCACCACTCTGGATACCCAATCTTTCGAAAACAATTGTCAATTGTATGCCCTGTTTTTCCACAGCTAGTACATACCAATCTCTGTCTATTCTCACTCTGTTTCGATTTCAAACGAGTGCTTGCTTGCATTGCAAAACTTGCTTCTTCAGTTCGATCCGAGAGAACTCTACTTGCGGTTTTAGATTCCTCATCTTGAGACACAAAGTGATAAGCTTCGTCTAATGTCGGTAGTGTGTCTCTCGACAACAAGGAAGACTTGACTGTGCCATAAAGAGTCTCATCTAATCCCATCAAGAACTGATGGAGTTTGTCCTCCTCTCTCTCTCTTTGTATCTCCTCGGCTGTTTTTGCAGTCTGATAATCTGCAAGGCTCAACCATAGCTGTGTGAGCTGACCGAAATACGCCTCCATTGTCTGTCCTCTCTGACGACAATTAGCTAACTCTGCTTTAAGACGTTGTATCCTCTGCCCATTACGAACTGAGAACCTCCTCTGAATATGTGTCCAGAGTTCACGTGCCGTTTCCTGATGTGAGAGAGAGGATCTAAGTTTCTCATCAATGGTAAGCTTCAACCAAGACAAAACCATGGCGTTTTCGCAAGCCAATCTTCACGATCAACATGTCCTTCTTCAGGAATCGGTATAGATCCGTCAACAAAACCAAACTTCTTCTTGGCTTGAAGCGCTAATAGAAAATTGCGTGACCACTCATCATAGTTCGTACCTCTAAGTGGCGGCTGTGAAATGATCATGCCAGGATTCTCACCGGAAGAGAGGTCGTATGGATCAATCGTATGCCTCACTCTGCTTGTGTTAGCTGCCGTCACAACTTGTCTGTCACTCATCTCTTTTATGCTCTGTTTTCAATCAAGAGTAAACACAGAAACAGAGAAGAACACCAAAAATGAAGATGTTACTCTTGCGTCAACCAATTAATCGAAACTGGTATATTCGATTCAGAGCTCTGATACCATTAGAAAACCAGAAATGTATAAAAGGTTTTCTCTCTTTATTATGTGCTCTGAGGCAAAGTACTTATACAATATGTTTAACCTAATCATCTACATTGTTAATGTCTAAAATACCCATGTACAATATACATTACATATTATGTCTCAACAGAATGCATCGTAAACAAATATTTTTCATGCCGAGTTTATTCTAATTTTTTCTACAAGATATAAAATTTGGCTAATGTTATTATGGAAGTAGTTTCCATACATTCCGATCAACGACTCAAAATATATAAACGATTGACTGAAGACATGTCAAAGTAGCTCTTAGCATAATCAATAGGAGTTGCTGAAAGAATGCATCGTGAAAACTACTTCTCGCATCCAGTTTATTCTAACTTTTTTTTTTCACAAGTTACAATATTGAGTTAGTATTCATATGGAAGTAGTTTCAACTTATTTCGTTTGGCATTCAAATGATACAAACAGAGACATGTTAAAACAACTCTTAGAAGAATTAACACATGAAGCTGAAAAATGCATCATAAAAAATACTCTCATTGTCCAGTTTATTTTAAATGATTCATAAAAAGCGCGAAATTGAATTAATGTTCTTGTGGAAGTGGTTTAAGCTCATTAAAATCAACGGTTTAAAAGATATAAATGGTTTATTGAAGACATGTCAATACAGTTTTCAGCAGAACAAAATACGAATATGTGAAAGAATGCATCGTAAAAACTAATCCTCATGTCAATTTTATTCTAAAGATTTTATACAAGACATAAAATTGAGATGGAGTTCTTGTGGAGGTAGTTTAAACTCATTCCAATCAATGACTCAAAAGATACAAACAACTTACTGAAGACATGTACAAGCAGCGTTGAAGTTAGGGATTCAGAAAAAAAAAGTTTTGTTTTTTTCTTTAACAATCACATTTATTTGACACACTTTGTTAAACGAAAATAAAAAATGGATTTTCATAATTATTTTCTTCTAATTTTATTAAATATAACTATTGAATTTATAGGAGTATGTTTGAATTTACATTATTATAAATCTCACTTTCCCAATTATTTAATAAGAATAGGCAGTACACTTGTAAAAGTGGCTACTCCCTTCTTGTCTCTCCCGATTCAATGCAAGTTGATAGAAGCTTTAACTGGCTGAAGAATATTTGGAAAACTAAGACTCTCCCTAAACTCCAGAGTTTTTTGTGGAAGGCGATGTGTGGCGCTATACCTGTCCGAGCAACGCTTCATTCAAGGGGGGTTGAGAGGATTCTTCTTGTCCTCGGTGTGGAAGTCAGGAGACAATTGATCATATTCTTTTGCAGTTTGACTTTGCGCAGGGAGTTTGGGAAGCAGTTCCGCTTGATATTCCTTCTTTCATGTCGTCTCCCATGTTGTCTTCTTTTCTCTTGACCATGCGTGCCTCTAAAGCCTTGCCTCCATCGGGCCTATCTACATTTGATGCTTATCCATGGGTTTGTTGGCAGTTGTGGAAGGCTATAAATCGTTTGATTTTTAATACCGATGACTGAGTTAATTACCACTGCTTTTGATGGTGCACGCGAATGGCAAGCTGCTGCTTCTCTCTGGGCGAAGGTGTCTGGTCATAGTGCCCCTCCTATAGAGTGCCCTAAAGTTACATCATTGATTTTACCTTCAGGATACATATTTTGGGTGGACACGTCATGGGATCTCTCTTAAAAACGATGTGGTATGAGTTGGCTCTTTCGTACTTTGAATGATGCTATTCTTGCTCGATATGTATCTTACAAGGACGGGGTGCCCTTGGCTCTGGCAGCAGAGACCTTGGCTCTTTGGACAGCACTACGCCAAACTCTAGTGTTAGGAATCGATTAGTTGTTCCTGCACTCTGATTATCATGTATTAGTCAATTAATCAATCGTTGCAAAGACCATATTGACATTCTTGGTTTTGTTGCTCAGATTAGGAATCTTATTCAGTCTTTTTCGTCCATTTTTTCTCGCTTATTCTCCGAAACGCGAATTCTGTTGTTGGGACAATTAATCTCAATTTGGCTCTTTTAGCCAATTTTCACTTACTCCAATAATCTTAGATTTAAAATAATTATAAGAAATGTTAGATCCAATAACGTAATATATTAAACTATTTTAGAATCATCAATTGAATAAGGGGAGATTGAAAAAAATTTTAATCCTCCGAAATCATTAATCCTATATGCAGACCTTAAAACATATAATTTGAAATTTAGAAACTATTAATTTCATGATATATTGATACATTTATTTGTTCATTTATTGAACCAATATTCTTAAAAAATTAGAAACAATTGTCCACTACTCCTTAACCAATCTATAAAAAATTAGCATGGTGTGCATCGTCACAAAATTTGATACTTAAGATTTGATGTTTAAACTTTAAATTTTAAAAACATATTTTAGAATCTACTACTAAACTATACAACTAACATTCTAATTCGTTAGTTTAGGCTCAAATGTAAATCAAAATAAAGCTCTCTATGATGGTAGAAAACACTAAAGTGAAGACTCTTCAATAATCGTTTATGTATTAAGTATAGTTGTGTATATTATATGATTGAGGGAAATTAAAAATTGTAATTGAGCTTTGAGACGATGGTAGTTTGATAAGCTGAACTTGATTCTATTAATTTACATAGCCGAATATATACACAAGAATGCATCTTTAAACCAATAAGGGTAATGAAAACTTAAACTGGCTAAATAGCTTGACTTCTAAGATATACAAAATATGTCCTTATCACAATTATATACAAATTTATCTCAATATTCCCCTTCCCCCCCCCCTCCCACCTCCCCTCCCCCCCTAAAGTTGGCGGTGAAATATCCTGAATCTCTAACTTGGAAAGAAGATATTGAAACATTAAAGTAGGTAAAGCTTTGGTTAACATGCCCACTAGTTGTTCTTTAGTATGAATGTGGTATGTGGCAACGAGGTTTTCTAGAATAGTTTCGCGAACAAAACGACAACCATATTCCACATGTTTCGTTCATTTGTGAAAAAATAGATTAACAACTATATGTATAGCCGCTTTGCTATCACAGTACGTTGTCATTGGCTCTTCATGAGGAACAATATAACCCTGTTGTAATTGTTTTAACCACTTCAAATCTTTGATAATATAGGCCGTAGACCTATACTAAGCTTCAACGGAAAATATAGATGCAATATGTTGCTTCTTTTTCTTCCATGAAATGGGTGAATTGTCAAGGAGAACAATGTAAGCCTTAAGAGAACGAAGTATTAGAGTGCACACTCCTAATTCAACATCGTAGTAAGAAATAATATGCATATTTGAATTTGAGCGTAACAAAATGCCTTGTGAAGGACAACTTTTCAAGTAACGGACAACGCAAGGCTGCAGTTCAATGGTCATTCTTTGGTTCTTTCATTATTTGAGACAATACGTGAATCGTATAGCATAACTTGGGCTTAGTGAAAGTAAATTATATTAGACGACCAACCAACCTTTTGTAAGATTTCAGATTCAATATTGGAGGTACTGAAGCAAATGAGAGCATGCGATTCAGCTCTATGGTCGTAGAAGAAGGCATTTCCGTAAGAAGACTGGTATGAGAAATGATGTCCTGTGCATACCTACATTGACAGAAAAATAACCTTTCTTTGTTCCGAACAACTTCAATCCCTAGAAAATATTTCAACTTACCAAAGTTCTTCATATGAAAATATGTTTTCATTTAGGCCTCAAATTGTTGAATCGTAGAGAGATCATTGCAATCGATAACAAAGTCATCGACATATACAAGAATATATTTCTATATAGAAAAATTCCATCACGAACATAAGAGAAGTGAGAGTAGTCTTTCTTTCCCTTAAGAAATAACAATGATAAAGCAGTACGCAACTTAGCAAACCAACATTGAGGCGCTTGTTTGCGACCATAAATCGACTTCTTTAATAAGCAGACTTTCGAAAGATTAATACTTTCAAAATCAAGTGGAAGCTTCATGTAAAATTTATCTTCCAAGTCTTCGTACAAAATATATTATGAACATCCATTTGATAGACTTTCCATTGTTTGATGGCTACAACATCAAGAAGAATTCTAACTGTATAAGGTTTGACTATAGGCACGAAAGTGTCAATATATTATAGGCCCTCTTTTATCTATTTCTCATGGCTACTAAGCGTGATTTGTAATGAGAAATTTTTCCATCAGAGTAATATTTAAATCGATATACCCATTTAGAGAAAATTGCTTTCTTCTCCTGAGCTAAAATTTCATCTTTCATAAAACCGAGCCAAATTTTGTCTTTTACAACCTCATGGTAAGAAGAAGGTTATGCAGAATATGTTACAACTGTAAGAAAAGCTCTATGGGATGGACAAAGTGGCGCAGCGTGAGTTTTGAATTTATGTAGCTCGATCAAAGAGATAGTATTCTCCTTGAGACCTACTTCTCTCAATCGATGGAGTTGTTAAACCCGATCAAGACCGATCCTCGAGAAGACGAATTTAATCGAGTCGTTCACAAGGGTTAGAGAAAAGCTTTCTCTGTTTTATTCAAAATCCAAGCTAAGTTGTACAAATAACCTATCGACTCTTTTATAGAGTTCTAAAGAAATTCTATTCCTAATTGAATTTGTAAATCCTAGTCATTATCCTAACAAAACTAAAAAGAAGTAATTAAAAGAAATAACTTATCGAACAAGTAATCAAAACCAAAGCTAAAACCTATTAGGAACTAGATGTTGCCTCCACTTCTGTAGATGCCACTGCATCAAAAAGTTTATCATCTGGAATATAATTAGATATTTGATAAGACGTAGTACTTGGAACCCAAGTAAGAGTATCTTGAACTGGAAAAGGTCTAGAAGAGACGAGAGGTGTGTTTGTAGTGAGGTCACAGTGTTAGTATAATTCTTTAACAGAACATATGGTTGATGAGTTAAGTGGCCATGACTAAGCATTTGAGGGATACCTGGAGATGAATATTCAGGTAACGGTTTCTCTTATCCTGACAGTGCAGAAGACATAGATGTATTGAGGAGTATGCAATGGCAAGGAAGAAGTATCAGATAGGTACGCCATCCGAGAGATTGCAGTCTGTGTATCAGTATGTGGAGAATAGGTCTCTGGAGCAGAGGTTGATGGCAACGCAACCAGAGTGTTTGTAATAGGCGTTGTGTATCGGTGATCTCTGTTGCGGTGATGGTGAAGATGAAGCGGTAGAGTGTCTGTAATAGGCGCTGAGAAAGGTAATGAATTCAGAACCACTAATGAAACAGAGAAGTGTGGCAAAAACAATAATCAATAGCCAAATTAAATTGCAATACCGCAGGTGAGACATACTATGTATCAGGAACCCAGGAAAGTCATCTTCAAAGAATACAACGTCTTGACTTGAAAAAATTTTCGGTGCGTTCTATGTCATATAACTCCCATGCCATCTTTTCGTAAGGACATCCAACAAATAGATATTCACGAGTTCTATCTCTGAATTTGTCTTTGTCTCTAGCTCGATGATCAGCGTAACATAAGCAACCAAAGACATGAAAAGAATCATACGATGGTGGAGTGCAATGTAACACCTCGTATAGTTTCTATCTTTCAAAAACAAGAGTAGGAGTTCGATTAAAAATATAAGTAGTCGTAAGAACACTTTCTCCCTAAAATGTAACCGGTAAACAAGCTTGAAATAAACAAGCCTGAGCAACATTTAGGATATGTTTATGTTTCCTCTCTACCTGATCATTTTGTTGTGGTGTGTCCACATAGGATGTTTGATGGTATATTTCATGTTGTCGAAAGTAAGACGAGAGCACCATAAATTTCTAACATTTATTCTAGCCTATGAATTTCACCGGTGTACCAATTTTTTTTCACTCATAAGGGAGTAACTATGCATCAAATTCAAAACTTTAAAATTCTCAAGCATCAAATAAACTTAAACCGTTTGTGAAAAATCATCAAGCACTGCGAGAAAGTACACAACTCCACAACCGGAAAGAGTTCTATAAGGCTCCCACACATCACAATGGACTAATTCAAAAAGCATAGTTGCTTTATCAAAATTCTTATGAAACACTCCTCGCGTTTTTTAAATGAAACAAAATTTCACGCGGGCTAGCATGTCCAAAGTCTCGGCTAACACTAGTAAAAACTGACAAAACAGATAACACTTTGTAAGATGGATGTCCTAGTCGTCTATGCCATAAAATGCTGCCAAATATTTTTCTTTAACTGCTCAGTTGGCTCCGCGACCTTGACTCTCATAAAATAGTAAACACCCTCTCGTTCTTCACCTGCTACAATCAGGGTCTTCGTATAATGGTCCTACAACACGCACAGATTTTGAGTGAATATAGCAATACATCATGTTTGCTTTAGTACTTTAGAGACCGATATCCACGTGCAGTTAAAATTTGGGACATAAAACACATCATCAAGTGAATAATCTTTGCTTAGAGAAAGAGTTCCCGATTTTGTGGCTCGAGAAAACTGACCATCAGCTAATGCTACCATAGTTGGAAATATTTTGATAGTATCTCTTAAAAGAGATAAGACTCCAGTCACATGGTGTGAGACGTCTGTGTTAATGATAACATCTGAAATTTAGTTTTATCAGAAAAATGTTATGTTGATAACTATGTTTGCTGGTTTTGAAGGAGACTAATCAAAGTAGCAAGTTGATCTGTAGTAGCTAACATAGAAGAGTTCGCATCTAGAGCAATTGGTTTGGTATGGGAAGTATTGGCTCGATAACGACCTCCTTGAGGTCATGCACGTCCACCACGATAACATGTATTTGATCTTGAACTGCTAGCTTTTTGTTGTTGTTAATCGTGCCACCAATCCGGATATCTATGTAAGAGAAAGCATTCAGAGACCTCATGTCCCTTGCGATTACAATTAGTACAAAAGCGGTTAGGATATGTTCTTCGAAGATTGGCTGCAGTTGTTACAATTGACGAAGACGAGTTTGTAAACTCTGTTTGTATATATAATCCAAATGCATCATGTTTGACTTCCACAGAGCGCATAGTGAAAAGATGTTGTTCGTCCCTAATAACTCAAGAGTACACGATGTTCAAATCTGGAAGAGGTTCTTCATCGATTATTTGAGAACAAATGAAGCTAAAATGTGATAAAATGTTATTCATCAAGTACAAAGAGAAATTTTTGAACCCTAGCATCCTCTCGTTCTCTTTCAAGATTCGTAGTAGTCGCACAGATGCATGATTGAGATGTCATTAAGTTTTGATACTCCTCCCTAGTTTCGAGAGGCAACAATGGTATTCAAGAAAAATTACTCATTCTCCCTGCAATTAGTTCTTTTTTCTTCAAGCATATGTTTACGCACTCCATTCTTTACTGAAAATTTGCGTCGTATAGTTCCATAGTTTTTAAGCATATGTAACATGGGAAACTGTAGATCAAACTTTTGGATTTATGGATGTGCAAATCCATCCATCGATATTAGAGTTTGTTTCTGTCCATCGAGCAAGCTTCAATTCGGTAGAAGGTTTGATGATCGAACCCTCAATAAAACCAATCGTTTGTTTTGTTTGAAGGGAACTCCATAGTTCATTTGTCTATTCAGAGTAGTTATCTCCGTTGAGAAGTACATGAGTTATCAACAATCCTGAAATATTGGAAAGGTGAAGAGTATAAAGAGTTTCTGAGATTGAGTTTTGATGTATAATAGTTTAATGCCCTGTCTCTACATGATGAGTTCATGTTCTAAATACACCAATAGAAATAGAAGGTGGTGAAATCATGGCTTCAAGCAAAAAAAAAACAGAATAATTTTATCGAAAAAGATAGTAGTTAAATTTTAAACAAGTCTATGATACTATAAATGATGATAGTTTAATAAGCAAAAGTTGATTTTATTAGTTTGCAGAGCCGAATATATATACAAGAATGTATCTCTAAACCGATCAGGACAAAAAAAAACCTAAACCGGCTAGATAGCTTGATCTCTAAGATACACAATTCCAAATAATATACAAACTTATTTCAATAGGCTTAAAAATAATAATAGTTGAAAGTTATGAACAAAAGAATCTATGTCATCATTTTGATTGATACAACAGCCCATCGGTCCAACTTATTATCACTATCAAATACAAGTTGGGATTATGTGTGATTAGAGGATTAGGACTCTCCCACCAATGAAGATATTCGATCTTTTTATATATCTAATGAAGAAAACGACAAAATGCCCCAAAGTCACGGGAACATAATGACCCACCAACCAAATGGACATTAATTGGTTATTATCATAAACCTAATGTCAAAATATTAGTTGTACTAAGAATTTTTGTTTTATGTTTTGAAGATTTAAAACTCCAGTTTGTAACATTATTTTTGTTTAATCTTCTTTTCTCATTTATCAATTTTTTATCGGACATATCAGAATTAGCCGATTTTGACACCCAAAATAAATCTTAGAGTCTTGGACCACTCAACAAAAAAATAGTAATAGTATGATCAACATTGAAGTAATGAGAATATTTGACCATTCTTTCCGACAATGAAAAACGATATTCAAAATTGAACCATAAGTATTAAATGATTAAATGTATATAAATTACGTACAATACTGTTTCTTTTATCAATCACACATTAAATAGAAAAAAATTTGTAGATTGAAAATCTATCTAGGAGGAAAAATGACCACAAAACTACAATCACAAAATAAAGCTCAGGTGGCCAAGACTAACAATCTACCTGCATAGTTTGTGTTCGAGGAATAAAAGTCTAGGAGAAGTTTAGATTTTGTAAGCTTAACCCTTGAAGTTTGTCTATGAGTGTAGGAAAGGTTGTCACTCTTCTGATTTCTGGTGATTGAGGTCAACTCGGTACAATCCGTTTCAAAAGCTTGGCAGGCGATCCATCTAACACCTAACATCTTCTTCGCCCATAACAATGATTTTATCTCTGCGTGCAGTGGAGATAGACTATGCCTCTGACCTCTCGCCCCAACAAGCACAATCGTTTCATGCACTACAAGAAAACAGATAAATTGTGACCAAAATAATAGTCCTAAAATAGTCGCAAACGTCGATTTGCAACTATTTAGCGACTAAATTTAATAGTCGTTAATAAATGATCGCAAAAATATATAGTAGCAAAACAGTTGTGTTTTGCGACTTTATTCAGACAATATTACTTAGTCAGTTATTTGCGACTGATTTATGACCATTGTTTTTAGTCGTAGAACTGTGACTGAGTTCACACTTATTTTTACAGACGCAAATTCCAGACTAAATTGTGAGGACGTTTTGTAGTCATATATTTAAGACTATTTTATGATTAATTTTATAGTTACAGATACGCGACTATATAGTGACGACATTTTGTTGTCATATATTTAAGACTTTTTTTATTAATTTATAGTCATAGATTAGCGACTATATTATGACTTTATTTTAGAGAGAAAATTGCGCGTTATATTTAGTCGCAAAATAGTCTCTTTTTTGCAACTGCTTTCAGACTATATTTTAGTCACAGAATGACAACTATTTTGTATCTTATGTTCTGGTTTTGATTGAGCATAATTAGATTCCTGTTTTGTTTCCAATTTTAAAAAACACAAAGTAGACAAGCTCAAAATGACAATTCACAGTAGCTAAATATATTATCAAACATATATGTACCATGGTTCACAAAAAGATTCAAACTAGACATTTGTTCCAAGTTACAAAGTTGTCTAGAATCTCAAATTAAACAATGTACAAAAAAGTTAGAAGGAGAAAGTTACTGGGAACTTTGTTCATGAGTTGTTGTTGGTGTTGGTGTTGCCGAGGATTGTCATGCCATAAATTCAACAAAATGGTTAGGGTCCTTGTCCTTCATATACTCCAGAAGCATCTCCACTGTTGTCTTCGAAGCTCTAGCCTCTTCATCGCGACGAGTGTTCTCTGTGGCTTGTCCCGTGAGCTTACGATTACCAGCTTCTAGCTAAGACTTCATCTCTGCGAGAGATGAGGCAGAGAACCCTGCGACCTCTTGTTCTTTCTCCTCGGCAAGAACTTCGACTAGACTTCCAAGGCCAAAGTGTCCTCCTCGTCCATCTGTTGTAGTACACTAGTAATATAAGGCATAACAATTAAAGTCAGCAAAACCATCAAAGCATATTCACAAAAACAGAAGAGAAGCTGCTAATCGTAACTGCTAACAGAATAGAAGAGAAGCTGCTAACAGAACAGAAGAGAAGATGTTGAAACAAAATATGAAATCTTGATAACTTTGTAGTTACTTGGCAAAAGAAAACATTAATGTATTCAGAATAACCAGATGTGAACAAACCAATATAAGCACAAGTAAAACAGAACATGATGAACTAAAACATGTGACCAAATCAATATAAGCACAAGCAACATAAAATACTTAACAAATTGATGAACTAAAACAGAACATGGATAAGATTCAGCAATAGACAGAAGAGTTTATACCTGGAGGAAGATCTCGTGTTGTTCTGCAATGGAGAGGGTCCGAGGGGTTGATTGATCGGCTAGATCCAGATTGGCAGCAGTTAACTCTGCCTCTCTTTCTTGTAAGGTCTTCTTGTATGCTTCTGATATATTGATGGCTTTCTCTTCATCAACAAAACTTCCATCTGCCTTAGTGTGGGCTCTTAGAAAGACCTCACCAAAAGAGACAGGCCTCTTCAACTCCTCCTCCTATAAGAACAAAGACAAATCATGAGTTAATGTAAAGAAAATAAAAAAACCAGATGGAGAAAGTACTACCATTTCTTCCTGGATTTGCGAGTAAGAAGCTAGTGACATGTTTGTATCTTCCAAGCCCACCACGCGTTGAATTATGGTAGTTCGAATAAGTTTGGCTCCTATTCTTTTGTCGTGGAGTGCTACAGTGCACTTGCATTTGCACCCAAAGTGTATCTTTTATCCAAAGAGGTCTTACCTCTGATTGCTTTGCTTGGCTCACTATCCCTTTCATCCACCTTTTCGTAACCTTTAGAAACTCTTCTTTAACAAGAGCAGTGATACCTAGATCCCAATTGTATGATCACTGCAAAAAATCAAACTTCTGTCAAGTTATATTATGACATAATAAAGCAGAGAATCATCATAAAATAAACCAAAACTAAACATAAAAATTGGTTTATATGAAAACAGAAAGTTACTAGGCTTACCGCAAACGTTCTCCAATATCGTTCTTGAACGGCAATCGGTGTGACTTTCCAGCTGTAGTAAGGTCCATCAAACTTCCGTCGAAATATCCTAGCAATGGTCTGTGAGAGTTTACCTTTGCCTCTACCACGAAACCTGTTTACAAATTTGAGAAGAAAAGGTGCATCATAAGAAGATTAAAAGCCATCAACAGGTGAATGGCAAGAAAGAAACACTCAAAAGAAGACTTAAAAGCAAACAGAGACAAAACTTAGAACATCATCTATTACTTAAACAGAGCCAACAGAAGTTATACTTCATATATCGACCATCATCTACTCTTACTATGAACAACTTATAAGGTAATCTTATATACAAAATACTATGATTAACTACAATACCAAACAAAGACAAAACATAGAACAATGCCAATACAGAGACTAAACATAGAACAATACCAAAACAACAGAGACAATACCGATTGATTAAGACAAAAAAACAGATACAATACCAATTGATTAAGACAAAACAACAGAGAGAATGCCAAAACATAGACAAAAACATAGAACAATTCCACAATCTAAGACAATACCTAAACTACAGAGGCAATCTTTTTAACAATGCCAATGATTTTCTTAGACAACACTAAAGCTACGACAATCTAAGACAATACCCAAACTACAGAGACATTTACCATAGATTTCCAAGTTCTTTGCTTAGTCGAGGTAAGTTATGTCGACCTGGTAGAGCTAACAATGCCTCTAAGAGTTCATCGTTGTCCTCCGATTCTGACCCATCGGAAGTATTGACGTGATGTTGGATCGGATTATTCACTGGATGCTCTTGAGTTAGGTGTTGGTTCGGTGGCAGTGGATGATGAAAGGTGTGGTTTTGTGGATGAGGTTGTGTCTGGTGCGGTGGTGGTGGCTGATGAAATGTGTGTTGTTGTGTGTGGTCTTGTGTCTGGTGCGGTTGTGGTGGTGGTTGATAGAAGTTGGGTTGTTGTTGATGGAGATTGGGAACTTGGTGAGAAGGGTTCTCTGGGAGTGTATAGACTGGATACTGGGAGGGAAGAGATGTGGTAATGGTTCGGGAGATGATTCCAGAGGTGGAAGATGAAGGGTTGGGGGGAATGCGATGAGTGTTGAGAGGCATCGTTGACAGCAGCGTTGCCATGGGAAGTTGAAGCATCGACAAATTATGTGGTGGAATCACCAACGGGAGGAGTAGAAGCAGTCGCAGAGAGGAAGATTCAGGTATGACGGTAGATTTTCCGGTCACGGCGGGATATTTGGAGCCACCATGGGATCTTCCTCCTCTTCTGGACTTACCACCGCGAGTCTGATTCGTTTTTGCCATCTCGATCTCACTGATTGCAAGTGAGTTCTTGTTTCGGAGCCACCGTTCTTCACTCTGATTTCGAGCCACCGTAGAATTCTTGATCCGTAAAGAGAGAAAGGGGAAAGAGATTGAATCTGTGTAACAATTTATGTTTCTCGAGGGTTTGAGAGACAAAGCAAATGAATGAAAAAATTAGGTTTAGCAAAAGGGGGGAAACTAAACCGTCAAATAATTAAGGGAAACAAAACGTTTTAGTCGCAAAATAGTCTCAATTTGTGACTATTTTACGACAATATAAATTAAATAGTATATTTCTATCCCATTAAACAATTTTTAATCTTCCAAATGAAATTTATGGAACAATATTTCATTACTTTTGTTATTGCTAACTAGTAAAAACATGTATTCAGAAGCAACATTTTTTGTGATTGAATTTTGTTGCAAAACCAATCAAAAAGTAAGAACAAAACATACAATTACATAACATAATTATGAAGATATGTACTAAGAGGAAAAAATTAAAAGACTTTAACTATCTAAAATGTAACTGAAAGAATTTATTGTTCAAGTGGTCTTGATATAGGTGAAAAAAATTTATTTGACATGTATATTAGAATTCATATATATAAAAGTTATAATTAATAAAGACAGTTAGAAAATAATCTCAAAGAAGTATCAAATTATCATTGTAGTCGAAATATTGTTCAAGTGATCTTGATATAGGTGAAAACAATTTATTTGACATGTATATTGGAATGTCATATATATAAAAGTTATAATTAATAGAGACAGTTAGAAAATAGTCTCAAAGAAGTATCAAATTATCATTGTAGTCGAAATATAGTTGCAAATTTACTGCTATATTGCGCCTAAATGTTTTATAATAGTAAAGTAGTCGCGAAATTGTTGCAAATTTCAGACTACGTACAGACTATTCGGCTTAGAATCCGATACACAATCTCTAAACCCCAAATTTTAAGGTAGTGGTAAATTAGTTGCAAATTTACTACTATATTGAGATTCAATTATTGATCATAGTAAATTACTCACAAAAGAGTTGCAAAAATCAGACTAAGCACAGACTACTTGGCCTAGACTCCAAAACCACAACCCCTAAACCCCAAATTATAACATAGTGATAAATTATTTGCAAATTTACTACTATGTTTCGCTTAGTCTTTAAGTAGTCGGTAATTTAAGATTGACTTGAGACTGTGAACGAAATCTGGCAAAAAATAGGAAATATGTAACTGCCAGGATTTGAACCCGTGATCATATAGACATGTGCATGACTTCGTAACCAGTGTGCTAAGTGTCTTATTGGTTAACATGTTGCATATAAGTTTATATGTAAAATAGTAACAAAGTAATATACTATATTTTAAACATGGAAATAATAGAAATGATTAAACTATTAATTTTTTGAGTTATGGGGCGATTGCAAATTCTAAATTTATTAGTACAATTTAAATCAAAATTTATTATCCAAATTATTCTTCTTCATCATCTGAAGATGACAAGTAACAATGAAATTCATCTTCTGCATCAACATCTTCGATTCTGAAATCAATTTCTTCACTCCGATGATTATCGTCTACTAAAGTGTCCACTATGATTTCTTCAATCGGACCCGTCATCCCTTCATCCGTTGATTGTTGTAGTACAATCAGTTCAGTTTCGATAAACTTTCCTTGCACAACATGTCTTGGATTTACTTTTATAACCGTGAGCCATAATTTTCTTGGTCGTTTAGTGTATGGATATGACAAATAACATACTTGATCAGCTTGGGAAGCTGCACATTAGGTCATCTATATTATAACTAAAATTCATAAATATTCATATTGATAATTAATTTAACGTGATATATAAGAAAATGTACCTAAAATAAATGGCTCGTAATTTTGATATCTTCCTAATGAGAGCATATCGACGATGTCTTCTTCTCTCCTTCGAGTTCCTTTTCCAATTGTGGGGTCAAACAATTGGCAATAGAAAAGTGTAATTTTTAAATTCAAAAATCTTGGATACTGAAGTTCGATTATATCATCCAATGTCCCATAAAAATCATCTTCGTCAGCTGCATCTGAATAATTTTGTCCTCGAACATATAAATCGTAGTTCATCGTTTTTTCGTATGTCCATGTGTCCGTGTATGAAACAAATATCCTCTTGTAAAATACATAGGCCAGGATTTCCCTTTGTTTTCAGGCCCTTCCACTAGTTCATAAACCAAACAGGAAAACTTTCTTGATTTTTAATCGTATTCACCTACATGTACAATACAAACAATCATAATTACTTCAAAGAATAGGAAACAAGATATATTAAAACCATGGGTTCACGAACATATTGACGAATCCATATGTGAAAATCTTCCTCTCTTTTTGCCGTGACTTTTTCATCAGAGAGTCCAAGATATTGATATCGAACTTGTGCATCTAACAACATGTTTAATTTGGAAAAAGTAAGATATATATATATATATATATATATATATTAACTTATATGATCTTAATAAATTATTAAAGCACCTTTCAAGTGGTCAAAAATAGTCACAGTTCCATAAAACATATGCATGTACGCATTTATAATCTTTCTCGCTTAACCAAAATTCACTACTTTTACCACTTGGACGCCCTACTTGCGTGAATATATCTGGTACTGGTATCGGATATACAGGTACCTCACCTTCATCATATCGAGTTGATCTACAAGGAATAATTTAGATTAGTACAATCAGATGAAAAATATAAATCACAACAAAAAAAACTACTATATGATAGTATTACCTTCGTCTTCTAGCAGTAGAAGTATGTGAAGCAAAGTAGTGTTCAGAGAAATAAGATATTTCATCATTCATGTACGATTGAACAATTGATCCCACTAGATATCTTTTGTTCTTTGCCTTCCTTTTAAGATGCTTAAAAAATCGTTCAAATGGATACATCCACCTATATTGGACAGGACCCTCCAGTTCCGCTTCATAAGGTAAGTGTATAGGTAGGTGCTCCATTACGTCAAAAAACGAAAGTGGGAAGATCTTTTCTAAATTACACAATACCATGAAAATGTTATCTTTCAAATTTCTCACACAAGCTGGGTCCAATGATCTG
>OVAN01003114.1:0-30386 GCA_900406275.1 Anastatica hierochuntica
CGAGAGTTCATATGAAGAGCTATCATCATCAGGCACAGGCTCATCATCCTGGTTAACAGCCATACCTGCTGGTTGGCGTGGGAGTTGGACTGCTTCAGGGTATGCTCGGCGGTGTTCCAAATCATCCTCCATTCGGTCTACACCTCCCATGTTTCTGTGTCCATTCACGGCAGGCTCAGGAGCCAGGTTCTCAGGGTCATCGTCATGTATCTCACGGATTATTACCCCACCATTTGGGTTCTGCGGCTGGTGATGGTCCATGTCATCATCACCGTCACTGAAGTCTGACTCTTCACCCTCCTGTTGGAGCAAGCACCTGCCGAAATCATGTGTAATGCGACCACAGACATCACAGAACCCGCGTAAGCGCTCATAATGGAATGTGAGTAGAGTGTTTACACCTGGTGTGAATTGAAAATTCCGCTGGAATCGGAGAGGAAGATTCACGTCCCAATTGATCTGGACACGGACAAAGGAGGCTCGAATCGCCGCCGCAGGATCGTAATCGAGATTCATCAGAGGTCCCAGCGCCCTGCCGATGTGAGCAATCACCTCTCGGTTCATGTACTGATATGGGATCCCTCTGATCTGGATCCAGAAACGTATGAAGTTCATCATGAGAGGGTTCATGAGAGGCGTCCACCGCTCGAGTATCAACATGCGGTCGGCGAAAGCCCACGGACCGCGGCGTAGGACCGACAACATCAAGTCTTCGGAGGGGAACACGAATTGGAACCTCCGACCCTCTACAATCCGGCCTTGAGTCACACCATTTAGGCCCCAAATCCTGGGGAGATTAGCGACAATGGATCTCACGTTCTGCCGCCTCGGCATCACAGGCCTTCCGATGAGGATGAAGCGGTTCTCCTCCTCGGCTTGGCGAACGACGGCAGGAGGCAGAGGATATGGAGCATCATCGGCACCGAGATTCAAGTCTTGGAGATTTCTTCGCATGTTGTCTGTCGTTAGAGCAAGGAGAAAATCAAAACGCAGAGGAGATTGTTGACAGAATCGAAAGAGGATAAAGGTGTTTGGTATTGGAAATTTAGGGTGTGATTTATGGAGAAATTGAAAGGGGAAATTTAGATCATCACGATCCCGTAAGTTTGGGATCATGAGAGTTGCAAGGAGAACGTGATTCGGAACCCTCAACACCACGATCTCTGGAACAAGACATTCAACCGTCAAAACGACGGTGAGGAAGAAACCGGCAGTAACCGCCGTGCGAATCGCAATCGTCATCGCCATCTTTTTCTCTCAAAAGAATTAATTATTTATTTATAAGTACTACGGTTGTTCAATGAAAAAGAGGAAGAAAGAGTCCTCCACAATGTCGTGTGTACTACTGGCCAAATGGATCAATATTCTTCTTCTTCTGTTTCCCATACTCTTTTGTTTCTTATAATTTTTCTCGTAAACATAAACAATGGAAGATGTTGATATATATATACAAAGTTAATTCCAAAGTAAGTTTTGTGTCAGCAGAGATGGGACTGACTTAATCACAAAACTAGAAAAACTGCGATGTTGGTACATTCGGTTTGATCATTGTTAAAAAAAATTGTTTAATTTGTCTCCAATAGTAAATTAGTAATATATGTCGATTATTCTCTTCTATTCAAAATCTATAAGATGTTTTAAAGATTTTGTTTAAAATAATAAAAGTTTTCATATGTTATGCAATATTTTCATTTAAATTCTATATGACTAAATATACTATGCATTTTTTAAAAGATTGGTTGAGTTAATACTAGCATGTACATTAAATAATATCGTATTAAGATAAAACTTATTTAAATACTATTAAAACAAGGTTTTTTAAAAGAATTAAGATTTATAAATATTTTTGGATGTAGATTTTGTAGTTTGAGTTTTCGTCTTCATTTAATATTGTAAAGCTTATAGTGATGTTTTTAAGATTTAGGATATATATAAGTTTTTTATAGGAGAATACAAAAATGATAGTATTTTTAGATCACAAGCTTAAAAATGAATTTTTTTAAAAAAAATTATATACAAATTTTAAAATCTAAAATGTTTCTAACTAAAATATTATATTAAAAATAAAACATCAAAATATTTACATGTTGTAATTTTAAATGATTTAGTTAGAGATAAAGAAAGTAGCGTGTTGTATCTTTTCCGTACAACGGCACTCGAATCAGCAAGAGCAACATGGATGTATCGCATGCTAACTTGTGGGTCCCACTTTGTTAAAAATAAGAATTTAAAATTCCAAATTAATTAATTAATTAATTAAAATAAAAAAATAAACATCATGAGAGCTCTTCTTTAGCGAGGGAGATTCTTCTTCTTCTTCATCATCATTATCTTTAGAAGAAGAAAAAAAAAACAAATCCTTCTCTTTATTATTTCATCCCCACAAAAAAAAAAACTCGATTCATCGCTTTGCCTTCAAATCTCACCAATCCAAAATCTTCAATCAACTTCCCATCGTCATCTTTCTTCTGCGAATCGCGAGATCTCGGAATCGAATCCTTGATTTTTGTTGATACTGATTGATCTTTTGTCTTCTTTGCGATTTCAACGTTTGTGTGTTTGTTTTTAGCCGGTAGGGCTTGAACTCGAGTTCGATTTTAACGACGATTTAGAGAATTTTCGGATTCTTTCGTTTTCTCTTTTTTTGTGTGTGTTTGGAATTAGGGTTGTGCGATTCTCGGCGAACGAATATGGAGAAGTACGAGCTTGTGAAAGACATAGGTTCTGGGAATTTTGGTGTAGCGAGGCTCATGAGAGTCAAAAACTCTAAGGAACTTGTTGCTATGAAGTATATCGAGCGTGGTCCTAAGGTTATATATCTTTCTTGGAATGAAGAAAAGATCATCTGGATATTTGAAAATCTTTAGCTGATTGTGTTGCTAAATGAATCACTAGTTGTCTTGGATTTGTATTAATTTTGTTCAGAAGAAGATTGTGGAATGAGTGTTTGGCTTTTGGTTTTTGATTTTGGATACAGATTGATGAGAACGTTGCAAGAGAGATCATAAATCACAGATCACTTCGCCATCCGAATATAATCCGGTTTAAGGAGGTTTGTGAATCTCGTGATGCTCGACACTGGATAGTGTTCTTGCTTTGATGTAAAAGGTTCTTCTCGAGTTAACGATTTACTAATCTCTTATGTGGATTTTACAGGTGGTGTTGACTCCAACCCATCTTGCCATTGTCATGGAATATGCTGCTGGTGGTGAACTATTCGAGCGTATATGCAGTGCTGGAAGATTTAGTGAGGATGAGGTGAGCTTGGCATTTGAAACTGTGGCGTGGTTTTGCGGATTTTGGAGTTTTGTATGGTCTTTGATAGATTAGAAGAGTGGAGGAAGAATAAACATAATGTATAGCTGTTGCTTTTATGATGAGATCCATGCTTACTTTCTAATCCTTTTTTGTTTTCTCCAGGCTAGATACTTCTTTCAGCAGCTTATATCAGGTGTTAGCTATTGCCATGCTATGGTAAGGGTCATAAGGCAGATACTTTTGACTTAAGCAAGTTTGCTAATCTTTTAATAGTTATCAATCCTGTGGTCACCTTGTGTCCATTTTTTCGCAGCAAATATGCCACAGAGATCTGAAGCTCGAGAATACGCTCCTAGATGGAAGCCCTGCTCCACGTCTGAAAATCTGTGATTTTGGTTATTCCAAGGTATGGCATCATAAAAAAACGCCCAACTTCTGCCCTTGTCTTTGAGTTCCTCTTTTGTTCTTCCCATTGTCGTAAAAGCATTGTCAAGCGTTGTGTTATTCTTCCTTTGTAGTCCTCTCTGCTGCACTCTAGGCCCAAATCAACTGTTGGAACTCCGGCCTATATTGCACCTGAAGTCCTCTCTCGGAGAGAATATGATGGCAAGGTAATCAGGCATCATGCCACAATGCTATGATGTTACATAAACCAACGAGTTTTCTTTAAACTGTCATGCTTTCTTTTCTGAATTTAAAACATCAACTTCATGGAAGTCAGTTGATTTGTATATTTCTTTTTCCAGATGGCTGATGTATGGTCTTGTGGTGTGACTCTTTACGTCATGCTGGTTGGAGCATACCCATTTGAAGACCAGGAAGACCCTAAAAACTTCAGGAAAACAATACAAGTATGTTTTCTTCATTTGAGCCGCGTTAAGCATGGCTACATTCTGTTCATCATCGTGTGATCTTGTCATACAGAAAATCATGGCTGTTCAGTACAAGATCCCGGACTACGTCCATATCTCACAAGATTGCAAACATCTCCTCTCCCGCATATTTGTCGCCAACTCAGTGAAGGTAAACAAACATCAACCGTACGAGCTAAATGTTTTCAAAAGATGAGTCTTGTTTGACAGTTGAGCTACTCATTGCTTTTTCCGCAGAGAATTACCATTGCAGAAATCAAGAAACACCCATGGTTCCTCAAGAACTTGCCACGGGAACTCACAGAGACAGCTCAAGCCGCATACTTCAGGAAAGAGAACCCGACATTCTCCCTCCAGACCGCTGAAGAGATCATGAAGATAGTGGCTGATGCGAAAACTCCACCTCCCCTTTCTCGGTCCATTGGAGCTTTCGGCTGGGGAGGAAAGGGAGATGCAGAGGGAAAGGAGGAAGATGCGGAGGAGGAAGAAGAAGAGGAGGAGGTGGAGGAAGAGGAAGACGAAGAAGATGAATATGACAAGACTGTGAAGCAAGTACACGCAAGTGGAGAAGTCAGAATCAGTTAAGTTTTTTTTGGTTGTGTGAGAAAAATAAGCTCTTCGTTGAAACTTATAAAAAGTCTATGTTTCTTTGTGTGTTTTGCCATCACAATGCTTTGGTTTTTTTTTTGGTTCTGGTTTTTAAGATTTGTAAAATTTGCAGTATAAGAAAGAACAAACAGAGGTTGATGATGAGTCTTTGATGCTATACATGGCATCTAACATTGTTGTAACCTCTGAACAAATATTTTATAAATTAGAATTTATTTTACGTAAAAGATTATTATATTTTATAATTTTCCGGCCTATTGTCTTCTCTTTTACCTCCATCTCTCTTTTATAATTGGACTAGTTGAATATCGGAAAATATAAAAATTGAGTATTTGAGTTACTTATATAGTTTAGTTGAAAAAAAAAAGTTACTTATATAGTTTATATATTTAAATATGTATAAGTACAAAAGAAAATTCAATTCTCTCAAAACTGTTTTTTCTCTCGAACCAGGGTGATCAACATGGTGATTTTTCTGGTCTCGCTATCTTCTGTCTTTGCGACGGCTCCGGCCGCCATTTTCTGTTCTGTTTCTTTCTAGTTTTTTAGGATCATAGTCTATGTTATCAATAAAAATGATTTCGTTGAAATCATTATCGTCGACTTGTGATAAAACCAAGCGACGTGTTTTCACGTTGTGTCTCTTCTCCTCATCTTGTCGCCGTAGAGCGTTGTCTTTGCCATGGACCAAATATACTCGGTTTATTTATTGGTTCATCGGGTGGTTACCGAACTTAGGTCAGATTCTCGACGTGTCTGTTTCTCCCTAATCGGTGAGTCTATTCTCTCCGTAATTGGTGAGTGCGATCTTCCGACAAACATAACACGGTGGTTCTATGCTGTCGGCGTATTTCCGTGGCAATTTTGGCACGGCGGTTTATTTTCTCCGAAGAATTGTTCGAGGGGTTTACAAGTTCTATGGAACAAAAAGCGTAATATGAAACCGCCTTGGTTGAGAGAAAGTTCGTGGACGATATTTACGCTGGATGTTATGATATTGGCAATGAGGCTAAAACATCATAAAGACGTTAACCGTTCTTACTTGGTGTATAATGTTACTGCTCTGAATTATTTGTTCGCTAGGAACATGAAGTTAATAAAGCAAATATTATGTTATGTCATGCGGTCAACAAGGGGAAAATGAGTTTATTTCTACGAAGACAGGGAATGGAAAATGATGATTTTAGGGCGTTATCGATGTCAAATCGGGGAATATTTTATGATTTGGATAGTGACTACAACAAAACATGTTATCTTCTGGTGTGGGAGTGTATGATATGGACTGCGATGTAACAGATGGATCGCATGCAATGATCAATTAAATGATAAAAGACGTTTGATCACAATAGATGACAGCCGAACACAAGATTATAGAAGACCGAGAACAAATATAGATAAAGTTATCGAGTTATTCTATCCTGCAAAAGAATTAGGAAGCATCGTGTTATTACTTTTCTGTTTTTATGTTCTTTTTAAAAATGTACTAGATGAACATCCGCGCTACACGCGGATTTATATTTGTAATTTATTTATTCTATTTTTATGCTTTCGTTGTTTTGTTTTGTAACACAGTCATACAGATATGTGCTAAACTCCACATGTGACACAATCCTATCTTCTAGCTTTCTTCTACTATGAATGCATATCGATGAAGAACATTCAATCTTTCCCTTTAGATCCGTCCAATTTGAGGAGCGTATGTGTAAATGAGTTAAGTGCAATAATAACCATGTCTTCATATTTACTTACGTATCTATCTTATTAAAAGAGAAGACTTAAAATTTTTTATGTGTGATTTTTCAAAATAAACATATTTTAAATTTGTTATTAAATATATATAATGAATTAAAATAACTCTAATTACTCATTTAGATATTTCAACAAACATATTAGAATATTCTAATATTCTTTTCACTTAAACACTATCAAAATCGTAAACGAGCACAATTTAAAATCATCAATTTTCAGCAAATTTAAATGTAGTTTATTGAAAGCAGACCTACCGGTCAACTCATAAGTCGATGAGCTCTTGGAGAACGCATCATTTTCAAGAGAATAGTTGGAAGCAGAAGAAGGTTTTTGAGCCAAAGGGCTCTGCATCCTCTTTTTTTCTTCTCTTTCTCCTCTTCCTCAACCTCTTCTGCCAATTTTAGGAACTCATCATGGACATAACATATAACTGGATGACCTACAATAATATACATATGTTAACAAACGACGGGTATAAATATGTATATTAATTTTCTTACCATGCGGACATAGTCTCAGCCTCCGATTAGAAAAACATCCAAATTGGGCGAAGAGCTAAACAATAGACTCTTCACAAGTGACCATGACAAGACCAAATTACTTATTAAAGCCAAATGCGGTAGCATTCGATATCAGTAGTTCCCATAAGGGAGTGAATAGAGTTGTAACCTTATTATACTCAATATCCCAACATTTGACTTGCTTGGCATCACCAGCAGAGAACACAAATGTAGGTCGATTACTTATAGCAAGATCTATAGACAAAAAATATAAAAAATGCTCAGAATGGTAAATTTTCGGTGTGCGTTAATCATATAGACATCAAAAAAATCACATAGAAAAATATTAAAGATGCTAACCTAGCATTTGCTCAATGCCATCAGTAAGTGTTAGCTTCAGAACTTGAATTACTACCCATATCTAGGAATATATTACAAGCAAGCAATTCAGCAAGTCTATTACATTTAGTAATGACTTTACACAAAGCTGAAGTTGGTGGGTGTTAACGTGAAACACTAAAGAATGGAGATCTTGTATCATGAGGTATGAGTATACCAAGAGAGAAAAACTTCGGGAAAATACAAGTTATGCTAAAGAAGTAATCAACTCTACTACCTCTATAGTACAATCAGCTGAACCAGTACAAAATTATTCATTTAGTGAAATGTGATTGATCCAACAATAGAGTAGAAGCATCAATTAGCATGTAGATCAACGAAACCAACAACAAAAAGCAATACTTACAACTTACAAGCCTTTTCGGTGTAAAAATATACCAACAACAAAAGTCATTCTCTATCACCCATTTTGAATACTCTTCGAACTTTCAGGGCCTGTAATATTCTTCGAGCACATGAGAATACATGGGAGGACAAGAGCAATTTAGGTTCATGTGTATCAACGCTGTGGTTAGGTAGACGCAGGGGTTGACTCACCGGTTATGCACCTCCAAATTCAACTTTCATTCGTATTACAAAAACTTCTAAAATCATTATTAGACAAAACTTACACCTGGAACTCGGTTTGAAACACATGAAGGTATTAATACGAGAGAATCTTAAGGCCAAGAAGGCAAACAAGAAAACTAAAACTGAAGTTTGAAGCTTTAAGACATGAAAGCAAATAAGAACAGAGACAGAACTCCAAATAAGCAATAGACACAAAAGGAAGAGGGATTAATCTTTACCTAACGACTGACGCGATTCTTCTTAATGCAAGAAAAACAAAAACCAAGAAAAAATGATTGTAAACGAGGATTAGTGAGTTGCACAAAATTATAGGAAAAGAAGATTGAGGATTGTAAACTAATGCCTCATAGTCAGAAGGATCTCATTTGAGGAATTTTTCAACATAATTGCTCAATGGATTCGACTTCCGCCATCCTCGGAGTCGGCATCAACTTTAGCTATTGTTTGTCATCAACGGCTTGCGCTATTTCTTCACAATATCGAGGAACCCTAACTTTTGATTCTTTACATAATGTGAAAACCAATGACACATGCTACATCTCTGATTCAGAAAATCGTAAAAGAAACAGTGAAAACGAAGAAATCCTCGTTGTGGATAACAGATCGACGTCGCTTGCGAAACATTGCTCATCGGGGGTAATAGTTGTACCGTTTCAAGGATTATTAAACTTGATGATAAATGTGAAGCGACGAAAATTTAATTCTAGACAAGACACGTGTCTTATTCTAAGATGCTGAGGTGGCACAATTCTGGAGAGAACTGGCCAACTTTTATAGTATTGATTCTTGAAATTTGGGATCGGTTCTCACTCGGTTTGGATTATGTTCCGGTTGAATTTGGTAACCATTCTGGATAAATTTTTGATTATTTGAAATATAACTATGATTATTACAAATTTTGAGAAACAATTACTTTTGTTTGCTGGCATCATATCATCGAAACAAATCGTCTTCGTTTGCACGACGCTGAAGATTTCTAACATTTTCGAGTAATCTATCTCTTCACCTTTTGGTGTAAAACATTAATTAATCTTTGGTTTATATATTTTTAATATTTTCGAATATCCAAAATATTTTGGTTCGATACAGTTTAGTTTCTTTAACTGTTCAGCATTTTGAAATTTGATTCGTTTCTGTTCAATTTATTTTTTGGTTTTTCCATCAGCTCTGAATAAAATATTCGAAATGTTAAAAAATTTTAAAAATAATTAATTAACGTTTGTGAATTGCGAATTATGAGAGGGAAGCTATCCCGCCATTGGGAAAAAAGCAAAATCCTTTACGGCCTTAAGAAGCTGCTCAGTCACTGGCTGTGGAGACCCTTTTCCCCTCTCCTTCGCCTCTCCGACTCACCGGTTCGTTTCGCCGCCGGTATAGAAACCCAAAGACTCCACCGGTTTAAAAATGTAATCTCTACGGCTTTCGTTTCGCAACTATATCTAGGGTTTTCATTTTCCCCTCATTTCTCACACCGATGCGTTTCTTCGGCCTGCGAATATGTCTACTTGCTTCTGTTTAGTTTTTTTCCGATTAGGGTTTTTGTTTATTTTGGGTAAAGAGAAACCTTTAGAGTCATTACTCGTAGTTTCACTTTTCAATTCTCTGTTTGCAATAGCTGAAATTGGTGGAGAAGTTCATTTTTGTCTCACTCGATTTTGTGTTTATGTTACAATTCTCGTTGTATTACATCATCAGCACTCACTAATCGTAATGCAATTTCTCTTTTAATGTTGTTGTTTAGCAACTAAATTGCGGTTGTAAGGGAAGATAAATATTGCTTGTGGAATCTCTTCAGCATGTTAAGCCTATGATTCATTCAAATCAGATGAGGCAAGTATGATCTTTTTTCGTTGTACTCAAGCTTTACTGTCAGTTTCTTCATTTTTTTTTCGTATTGGTGAAAATGCAGTAGGAGTATTCTCCCTGAAGTTCAGAAACCTAAAGGTCCTCAAACTAATTGGTCAGAACATGCAAACGCGCTCGAGAATCCATCGTCCGTGACTAAGTTTTTGAGCTCTAACTTCCTTTACGCTCTAGAAAGTCAAAAGCCTAGAAAAGATAGAGATATGGCTGCAAGGTATTTTGGTTATATGCTCATTCTTTCCAGAACATTCATTGTTCCTTGATTGTGTTGTACTTTGCTGCAGTACTATCCACTGTTTGGATTCCTAGAAGAATAACTATAAAAAAAATTCAGTGGATAGCCTTTCCACCAATTTCGCTTTTTCAGCATCATTTGAATCTTTGTGCCAATGCGTGTTTTGTGTTCTTATTTATAGCTTTGAACGTAAATCTTTGCCAGTGCTTAGACTCTCATACTACCAAATAACCCCAAATAGTATTGTGTGAGATGTGCATAATATTTCCCTTCGATGTTTCTAGTAAGAGTACGTCAGTGATGGAAATTCTTGTGAGGTTTTATCAGTATTCTACATTAATCTGTTTACAACTAAGTGATTCATATTTACTTAACAAGCGTCATCCTCTGTCTGTGTAGGTCAATTGTGTTTCCCACTGTGAGCGTGCATACTTTGTCGCAACCACAAATATCAAAGGTAATACTACCGAAGAGAGAAATTGTTGCTGGAATTATTATTTTTTAACTGATGCATTCCTTCATCACGAGGAGGATTTTCACTAAATGTTTCTCCTTTCCATTCTTGGAATAAAAAATGATCTCATTGTAGTAATTATATTTTTCATAGTCCCCTTTTAGATAGACCTCTAATAAATATCAGTTATTGGTATCGTATGCTGGCAGGCTTGGCGTGCTCTTTCAAGTCTCTCTATAAATAATGCCTACCTAAGACCTGGGATTACTCCCCCTGTTGATGCTGGTGGCACCAATGTCTCATATTCTGCAAGAGAGAGATCCACTGTGAAAGTTACATCTAGCATTGATGGTATGAACAATCGACAAAACCAAAGTCAAATGAGTGTTTCGGGAACAGGAAGATGCTTTGGAAGTTTCCCTTCCTCTGTCGCTGGTGATGATAAAATAGTTGCTGAAAATTTTCCGCGGGTAAATGATGAGGCCAGAGAAACAGGGACAAGATTCACGCATTCAATTGGCGTGGAGAAACCATTCAGGAATTCTGCATTACCAGCTGAGCAGTTGGGATCTGGAGAAGCATATCTTGATGATGATGACATACTTCAGGTAATGTTAAGTGAAAGTAGCGCATCGTTTTCCTTATGCAGCATTCGATTTAAACAATCTAGTTTTTCTTAGTTTTAAATTTGTAGTAGATGTAAATTGTCACATATTTCCACGACAGCAGAGATCAATTCTCCTTTATCTAGTTCGGAATCTGGAAGAAAGTTATTTCATAGATGCTTACGCGGCATAAGGTTTTATGGCAAAAGTTCTTCAATTCAAGCATGTTAGCATTTTGTGATGCAGGATATTGATGTCGACCAAATTGTGATGGAGCACTACAATTCAACAAGTACTCCTCAATCATCAGCATCTGGTGTTCCATCGAGAACTCCACCCGTGGAAAGAAGTGCTTCCAGAAGAGAAGAAGAGAGTTGTCTCCCTCCTGAATTATGTTCCAACTGTAGTCACGGAATAAAGGTATGGCTACTGCTTTTCTCTTCTTCTTTTTTTGCTTCAATGGTTTGTAACCCATTGGTTTCTCATGTCTTTCTGAATTTTGTAACTACTCAGCTAGGACTTTGTCCAGAAGCCTCATCCCATGTGGAACAAATGAAGGATGTTTTGCTTGCAATATCAAATGAACTCCTTGACGATGCTACTAATCTGAGTCCTGAGCGTCTTGAACAGCTTCGTCAAGAGAGGTCTAGATCCCTAATAATATTATTCCCTCATTCTTGGTTGTTAAGATCGCCTTTCCTGTAAGAGTAATAGAGTAGCTTCCTTCTGGGGTAGGTGGTATATTTCCCAGCAAAATTGATTGGGCTTAAATAAATAGTAGACAATGTATATGCTTTTTCGAGTCTGAGTAATTGTGGGTATCACCACATCTGTGCGTATGCCTTGACCTTTGGTCAGTTTCTAATGTTTCACAACTTGTGTTGTTGCTAGATTACAACTGAAGAAGCAAATTCAGCAGCTCGAGAACCATATTCGAGACAAAGAAAGGCTAAAATCTCAGTTTCTACCATGTTCAACTCCTCGTAATTTCCAGCACGAAACACCTAAATCAACATATGTGGATCATCCACAAACTGATTTTCTACCACGATCAAGTGATCAAGGCAGATATGCATATGATAGCTGGAATACGCCAAGAGATTCGTCCTATTCTGTAGATAGGTATGGTCTTTCATCTGCTCCTGTAGAGAGGGAACAATATGTTCCAAAGATTATTGACGTGACCTACACGGAAGGTTCAAACGACAAAAAGTGGAGCAGTTTTGATTTTCCGTGGAAGAGAGAACTGGAGGTGAGAGCTGAGTTTCTCTTATCTTTGTTCACTTACTTTCCATGTGCTCATTTATTTCATCGGAATGCTCAGGTTAATAACAAAAAAGTGTTTGGAAATCACTCGTTTCGACCTAACCAAAGAGAAATCATCAATGCGACAATGAGTGGCCATGATGTTTTTGTTTTGATGCCAACTGGAGGAGGCAAGAGTTTGACATATCAGGTCACTATACTTGAACCATTACTTTACTACTTTCACTTTTGATTTGTCAATCTACTTCTAGTTTTTCACCGAGTTCTTTGTATAAATCCTATGCGAAAGAGACTAAAATTTCAAGTTGTGTTCACTGAAAACTGTTTTCTTAACACCTTTCTTTTGCAGCTCCCAGCTCTGATCTGTCCAGGAATAACATTAGTCATTTGTCCTCTTGTGTCACTTATTCAAGACCAGATAATGAACCTTTTGCAGGTGAACACTAGAGCAACCCCCATAGATTCTATTTATATTTTCTGTTTCATTGATAAATTATTTCTTATAGAGGATCCTTTCTAATCCACACTTTGATTTCTGAATCATGTTTACAGGCCAATATACATGCTGCTTCCCTTAGTGCCGGCATGGAATGGGGTGAACAACTGAAGATCCTTCAGGAGCTGAGTTCTGAGCATTCGAAGTATAAATTACTATACGTCACACCCGAAAAAGTTGCACAGTGAGTTACTTCTTTAAAAAGAAAACCTCTCTGTTTCGGTTTTTTATATTCGTTTTCTATTCCTCTTTATTAGCCTTGGGAGGATATATTTTTCTACTGCCAGAAGTTTCTTATAATTCTCTATTGATTAGTAGCATAGATGTTGACAATTAATGCAAAGCTCGGCAATCTAAAAGATAGTTCTGGTAAACCGTAGCTAAGAAGTATCTTCTTTTTTGACTACAGAAGCGATTCTCTTTTGAGGCATCTAGAAAATTTAAATGCTCGTAAATTGCTTGCTCGGTTTGTCATTGACGAAGCTCACTGCGTGAGCCAATGGGGGCATGACTTTCGACCAGACTACCAGGTTAGGCCATCAAAGCTTCAAACAAGGCACCTCTCTTCCTTTTTCGAGAAACCTAACAGTCCTTTCTTACTCACCAAAAGTATTGTGGATATGCAGAGTCTTGGTATTTTGAAGCAGAAGTTTCCTAATATTCCTGTGTTAGCTTTAACTGCTACTGCAACAGCCAGTGTGAAAGAAGATGTTGTACAAGCCCTTGGTCTTGTTAACTGTGTTGTGTTCCGGCAAAGTTTTAATCGTCCAAATCTATGGTAAAGTAAAACTTCCTAAAACCATATATGCATTCCAGAATGCTTCTTACCAAGACGTTTGTAGGTATTCTGTTGTTCCCAAGACAAAAAAGTGCCTGGAAGATATCGACAAATTTATTAAGGAAAATCATTTTGATGAATGTGGAATTATATATTGTCTTTCAAGATTCGACTGTGAGAAAGTCGCTGGAAAGTTGCAGGTTGCTCATTTATTTATTGAAGCTTAATAATGTTAATGTCAATACCACAAATATCATTCGGAAACATAGAATTGGATACTATTTCAGGAGTTTGGTCATAAAGCAGCATTCTACCATGGCAGTATAGAGCCTACTCAACGTGCCTTAATACAGAAACAATGGAGCAAGGACGAAATCAATATAATATGTGCTACTGTGGCATTTGGAATGGGTACTGGTTTTGCTTATATTGTTTTAATTGATTGACTGTTACTGCCCGTTAACATTTATCATTCCAGGAATCAACAAGCCTGATGTCCGCTTTGTTATCCATCACTCGCTCCCGAAGTCTTTAGAAGGCTATCATCAGGTATGTAAGAGTTCAATCAATTATGAAAATTACATTTACTTGACTGCACATAAAGCTAGATTGTATATTTTCTACAAACTCATATAAGCTATTCTTTTAAATCCAAGGAATGCGGTCGTGCTGGCAGGGATGGCCAACGGTCATCTTGTGTTTTGTATTACAGCTATGGCGACTATGTAAGTTGCATATAAACTAAACTATCGCATTTGCATGCTTCTTATCCGCTATGTTAGTCTGGAACAATGAGCTTTTTTTCCGTCTTTCTTCTCTTAGCCATTTTTATGCATACACAATATTATTTCAGATACGAGTTAAGCATATGATTACTAATGGAGGAGTTGACCAAAGCCCCATGGCAACCGGGTATAATCGTGTAGCAAGTTCAGGGAGGATACTTGAAACAAACACTGAAAACCTTCTCCTCATGGTACTTAACGCCAAGACTCCTACCTATAATTTGCGTTTGAAGTTATACTTACTGATATATTTTTCCAAATTTTATTCCTTCAGGTTAGGTACTGTGAAAACGAGGTCGATTGCCGACGTTTCCTACAGCTAGTCCATTTAGGGGAAAAGTTCGACTCCACAAACTGCAAAAAAACGTGCGACAATTGTTGCAGTAGTCAGAGTTTGATTGACAAAGATGTCACGTTGATCACAAGGCAACTGGTATAGAGGAATCGTTTAGATTTCACCATGTTCGTGATTTTTCAGATGTGTTAATTGTTCACTTGTTCTTGCACAGGTTGAACTAGTGAAGCAAACAGGAGAAAGGTTTACTACATCTCATATTCTTGAAGTCTACAGAGGTTCCTTAAACCAAATGGTATGCGCAAATAATAATCTATTTGCATTTCTTCCAAGCTTTCGGAGATATCTTTGCACATATATTTTCTTTGTACTTTGTAAATACTGATGGTTAATTAAAGCCCTTGGCTTCTCGAAGCCAGCAATCCAATCAGCGTGGTTCGATCTCTTGAAAAAAAAATAACTGTCTTCTCTCCCTCTAGGTGAAGAAAAACAGACACGATACTTTGCAACTCCATGGAGCTGGAAAACATTTATCAAAAATTGAAGTCTCTCGTATCTTGCACTATCTCGTAACAGAAGACATTCTTGTGGAAGATGTTAGGAAAAGTGATATGTATGGAAGTGTGTCGTCATTACTCAAGGTACTTAATTGTGAATAATTTCCCTCTCAAGCTTGTCCCTCTCATTGATGAGTTAGAATGTTACTAAGCTAACTAGAACCACATGACCCTCTTAACGTCTATCTACCTATTTGTATTTAGGTGAACCACTCAAAAGCTGCCTTACTGTTTTCTGGAAGCCAGACTATAATGATGAGGTTTGACGTTGCGCTCGTATCTTTCTTTCTTTTAATGTTAACAGGAACTTGATTCAAGCAAAATCATTGCAATTACTTGTCTGTTATGTGTCAACAGTTTGTCAAAATATACTTTAGCTTAAGACTTACACTATCTGTTTGGCAGATTTCCTCCTGAAAAAGCATTAAAGCCGAGTAAACCTGGGGCAACACCAGCAAAAGGTCCGCTAACATCGGAAAAGCAACTTCCACTTCCAACAGAAGATGGTCCTCCAAAAGATTTGGTATCTCTCTTTTTTAGTCGAGTCTTTTTTTTTCTTGTTGACATTAATCTGCCATTCTTGAATTATTGAGGTTGGTTCGTTGATCTTTTTCTCTAGAATCTCTCTGCCACTTTGTACTCAGCGTTGAGGAAGCTTCGGACAGCTCTTGTCAAAGAAGCCCCTGATGGTGTGATGTCATATCATATATTCCAGTAAGTCCCAAAAGCCATTCTGCTTCTCATTTTCCAAGTTTTATTGGACACGATCACGGCCAATTTGATTCATACTCCACAAATTCCCTTCTGTTTTTTGATGGCAGCAATGCAACGCTTCAGCAGATAAGCAGACGAGTTCCAAGAACAAAAGAGGAACTCTTTGATATAAATGGCCTTGGAAAGTAAGTTGTTTAATAGCATATAAAATCCTTACTCTTAATCAACAAAAGCAATGAAGAAAAACTCCAAAAAAGTGTTTGATGATGGTGTGTAACTTTAAACTCACTTACAGGGCCAAAGTAACCACATACGGTGATCGATTGTTGGAAACAATAGAAGCAACGATCAAAGAGCACTACGGAACCAATAAGAAAGACTCCATTGTAAGCAATGAAAGTCCGGATTCAGGGAAGAGGAGAAGAGACGAGAACATTAGTCCAAATGTAGCCGAGGATGATGATTTCTCAGAGAGCCCAAGCCAGTCTTACAAAAGGACAGTGAGAAACAAAAGCACCGAAGTTCGCCATAGTGAATTCTTAGATAAAGATGGAGTTGGCATGGTCATAGACAAGCTTGATTTTGATTATGAAGATGGATCGGAGATACGACCCGAGGGAAGAGTATTACCTTGGTAAGATGTTTTTAATTTGTTTGTTTTAAAAACCACTGTGACCAAATGTTAACTGTAAATACGTTTTTTTGTAAACTTCTTTGGCTATTGCTATGTATTTCAGTCTAATGCAGAAACTACTTACTAGATGATGATCGATCGACGATAGTTATGCAAAATTTGAATGATCTACAAATCTGACTCCTATCTATTTCATGACACAAGATACGTACAATTATTACATTCTTAGAAAGGGACCAAGAAAAACAGAAAATGTACATCTCTATTTACTTCTAAATTTCGGGCTAGGTCGAGATTTTGTCGTCGCCCTCGAGGCGATATGATGCTTAGATAAGATATCTGCGATGAGAAGTCGACCAAACAAGTGAGAGTTCTTGAGAATGAGGTTTCTTGTGGATGAGTCGACAACATATCCTTGACCAGGCATCCATTGTAGAAGTTGAAGAAGCAATTCCTTTTTGTCTGGCTCCGAAATGTATCGCGAAATCGCAATCTCAAAGTGAACCTGTAAAACAGAACAAGCGTTGATGAGTGTAATGTAAGTTGTTTCCAAGCAAAAATTTGACAAAACAGCTTCGGATTGTTTCCGCTTGGGATTATTTACCTGATCAATTTTGTGGCCAGAACCGTGTAAGACCTTTAGAACATCGTTCACTAAATTAATGTTACCCGAGATCATAAAAGCTCTCCCGAATCTCTTTAAAGTAGGCTGTGAGATCGTCTTTGCATTGTCCTGAAACAGAGTGATGAACAAAGTTAGACGCTCGCACGATGGACTGAATGTTAAAGAAAAAATTGCCTAAGAGTGATTTCAAACCTTCACAACAACGTATGCGTCTTTAAGGAGTTTCCCTTGGATAAGAATGTGAAGAATTTTTTCATGTAGCTCTTTGCATATAGTTCTTTTGCTGTATCTCAACATACTGTAGACCGAGAATGCTTCCGAGTGAGCTTTAATCTTGCCGAGATGGTAAATCAAGGAAGAACAAACTTCCTGCAGATTTCAGTAAGATTTTATGCGAATTCTTCATTGTCCCGCAATACATACGGAAAAAAAATTCCAAAACACGAAAAGCTAAGGAGAAAGGGTCACCTCCTCGAGCCGGTGGCCTTTGCTGTGCATGTCAAGGATGGTTTGGTACGCAAGAAGATGCAATTTCTCTTTGATGAAGTATTTGATCAAGATATGGAAAGTATTATAGTCGGGACTAACAGCTTGCTCATCCATTTTCTTCATCATTCGCATAACACTTTCCATTTCTCCTGCTCTACAATACGCACAAAGCATTGTGTTTAACATTACCAGGTCGTGTTTTTCATAAGTGGTTTCAGAGTCCCTTGACAGTTGTTTTGCCTCCTCGAAACGCTTAATTCGACATAAAGCAGCTATCATGATGCTGTTGGCATAGCCATCTGAAACAGGAAACTAGCGTCATAATCTAAAAAAGTAGTTAACTGAAATTGGTACAGTCCTGTGACTAAAAATCTGTGGTGATTCGGATAGAAGAACCACATAGTACGTACAAATGTCTTTATCAGGTTCTGACAAAACTGAAACAAGCCCGAAAAAGCAAATTGCTAATTCCAAAGAGATAGATCTTAACGACTTTTTAGTCCAAGTTATTGACACATCCTCGAGACTGTGAATAGTGTTTATTCAAATACGGACGCAAGATATTATCACCAAGATATGAAATCACTTCCCAATAATCAAAGCAGCAACCAGTGCGAGGAGTGGAGAATGAAATACGAAATTTAACTTTCTAAGTAGTCATCAGTAAAAAAGCATACCAGATTTAACACCTTTCCCTTTCATCTCATCAAAGATTGACCTCGCTTCATCTAACTTCCCTGCCTTTGAAAGACCATCCATCAGCATACAATATGGCATCTACACAAGAAACAGTTTTTTTTACCATACGATGATTGCAGAGCAAATAGGAATACTATCTGAGCTCTACATAATACGGTTATAACATGATAGCATACCATACCATAACAATAAGCCATGTTTTCTGTAGTGTAACCCAATTTTGTCCACTGGTCGTCACAACACAATAATAACTAGTGCTGCTTACTTCATCAAACATTTTACAAAGATTTAAATTTCCAACTCGGTTTGTATTTCTTGAACTAATACACAGCCAGCTTTTCTAAAAAAATAAGATTTTCTAACTACCTCGTTCTCTGCGTACCCTGCAGATTCAAGTTCAGAGAGTAATTCTCTTGATCTTTCAAACAAACCTCCTTTAATGTAAACCTTTAGTAAAGTTGTCATCATCACCTGAAAATATTTGCAGCAAGAGTTATACGATCGAAAAAGAAACAAAGTTACTGGGAAATACTAACAAAACAAACCTTATTTGGCACTAATCCTATTGATTTCATCTCGGTCATCAGCTCATCAGCTTTCTTGTAATTTCCTTTCCAAGAATAAGAATTGAGCAAGGAGCTGTAATGATATATGTTTGGCGAATGACCTTCATCTTTCATCTGCTGTATAAAATTTTCAGCTTCTTCGCACCGACCATTTGAAGCACAAATGGCCAAGACAGTTCCATACATCACACTATCCATCTGTATTCCGTTATGTGGCAGCTCTCCGACAAGTTCCATAGCCTTAGGGTATCCATTTTTAACCTTGATGCAACCTGCAAGCAGCTAAGACATCAAAGAGAAGATATATTATAGAAGCAAAACAAAACTAAATGTTGCATATGCACACAGGGTTCTTTCGCCTAAACTTAATATTTCAGCACGTCTCAATCAGCTAAAGGATCTACACCACAGGTGCAAGGGGGAAAGAACCATTTTAAGCTCTGAGGGAAGAAAATAAGAGAACTATCTTGTCATTTGCTGCCATAGTGAAAACTTCAGCTGGCATACCGTATTATATGTAACAACATCTGGTTTCAGGCCATCGCGTTTCATCTGATCAAACAATTTGATGCAGCTGTCAAGCTTTCCATTCTTTACAAGACAACTAAGAATGGAGTTACATATATAGACATTGATTTTGGTCGAGTCGTCTGGAATACTTTGGTATATTTCTAGAGCCTTGGTAACATTCTTTGCCCCCACAAACTTTATGCAGCTGCTATAAGTTGAAACGCTAATCTTTCCATGTTTTTGCATCCAGTCAAAGAGCTACAAAATTTTGCAAACACAAAACACATGGATTACGCGGTATCTTGGAAATCTTGCATCCTTCAGCAGGGAACATTATAGTATCATTGCCAAACCTGTATAAGATCATCCCATCGTCCTGATAGTCCGAAATCACGCAAAATTACATTCAAGTCTTGCACTTTCAAAACTCTTACCAATCTACAGAGAAAACAACGATATCAATGAGAAACAAGATCAGCCATATCTTGAACACTCAGAAATGGAATTCTTATGCATCTCTAGCTCACTAGTAATGCTGTGTCAAGTCGCTACTCTCAATTTGAACAAAACTGATCAATCTAACATCCAATACACCAATTCAATTTCAAGCACTACATCTACTTCAGAACTGATCAATCTAACATCCAATACACCAATTCGATTTCAAGCACTACATCTACTTCAGAACTGATCAATCTAACATCCAATACACCAATTCGATTTCAAGCACTGCATCTACTTCAAAACTGATCAATCTAACATCCAATACACCAATTCGATTTCAAGCACTACATCTACTTCAGAACTGATCAATCTAACATCCAATACACCAATTCGATTTCAAGCACTACATCTACTTTAGAACTGATCAATCTAACATCCAATACACCAATTCGATTTCGAGCACTACATCTACATCAGAACTGATCAATCTAACATCCAATACACCAGCACTACATCTACTTCAGAACCGATCAATCTAACATCCAATACACCAATTCGATTTAGAGCACTGCATCTACTGAGCATTCTAAGAGATTTGAGATTAGTTCTGTATCTAAAGATAAAGTGCAGAGATAAAATAAAAACCTCTGCAGAGAGGAGAAGAAATCCTTTGACCGTTGTACTTCAGAAATGGCGGCCTTTCTCGTCAGGTAAGATTTAGAATGTCGCTTCGAACGAGAAGGTTCTGATACGGTCGCCGGTGATTCAACGACGGTGGATACCGCCGTCGTCGTCGTCGCCGCCGCCGTGAGAATTCGTACGGATACGGTGTGAAGGGAGAGAGAGGAAGAAGGACGAGAGTTAGTGTTGAAGAGACGAGGACATCGGAGTTCGAATCCCAAAACTGGCGTCTCCATTTTCTTCAAGCTACTGAGTGAGAGAGAGCGAGTCTACGAAACTATCTTAAAAGAATACTGAATTTACCAAAATATCCCTCGAAAGCTGGTATGATAAGTGAAGGGTATTATAGTAAATTAAAAAAACGGTTCGGTGTCCAATAGAAAAATACCGGTTTAGGCGGTTACTGTGTTTGGGTTAAATTTCTTCCGGTTTGGTTTAAAGTTGTTCCTTCCAGCTTTTTTTTTCTGAGTGGGCTTTTAAGTAAGATAAAATTGCCTATACAAACCATTAATATTTTAAGAAATTATCCAACGGGCCTTACTCTTTTATAAAGGCTACCCCAAAAAATTAGTGCACCCAAACCAAGTTTTTCTTTTTTGTGTGAGAGTTGTATATATAATTTTTATTTTTGGTAATTCGGTGTCTTGTTCCTCACCAACGTTAGTCTAGACTAGACGATAAGATCCAAAGAACCAACGGTCCAGCATGTCGCATAGGGGACATGCGATCACTCAAAGACAACTTTAAACCATCGTTCTCGGAGCGCTGAAAGCTGCATGTGAAAATCTCAGTGACCGGGATGCGAACCTAGATGGGAGAACTCATAATTGTGAACCCTTTAGCATCAGAGCTAGAAGCCCCCGATTATATCTATATAAAAATTGATTATATGCATTTCTTTATTTTCCAAGTTATATGAGAATATAGTTGGATGTTCAGAGTCCCGTTTGATTCGAATTCAATTTCAGCTTTTCGAATTCAGTTTGAATATAATAAATCTACTGAAATTCAAACACCCGATACTTATTTCGGATTCCGGATATTTTTAGAGTTTTCAGCTCAATTCAAAATTTTTTTCGAGTATTTTATATTTTTCCGGGTTATCATATTTGGATTCGGTTCGTTGGGGAGGTTTAGAGAATCTGATCGGGTACTTTTTCGTATGTTAGTTTGGGTTTTCTATGTCGGATTTGGTTCGAGTTTTACAAAACCTAACAACAGACAAAACCCTAAAACTAGAACACATATCATGGACCATTACAACACTTTTACAACCGATCGACGTGGTAGATTGTGTCATATTTTATGGTTGAAATGTAGAAGATTTTTAGTTTTGTTCAATATTAATTAAGTTAGCATTTTGAATGAATATAGAAAATAACAAAAGACATCAGATTCTTTGGAACGAACCTGACAAAGAACAGCACATCCCCACTTCCCTTTATATTCCTACGTTTCGTGACACCCACTTCACAAATTTTTTCTCACTTTATTCAAATTTTATCAACTTCGTAACCTTACGTATTATTGCTCATGTATGGTAAATACTATGCAAGTAAGTAAAAGGAAATATGATTGTTGCAAATAGATCAATTATTATTTTTATTTTATTTTTGATAATTTAAGGTAAATCTCGGTCTTAGTTAACTCAAACTAATCTTCTATGGCGAGTGCGCACGGATAGGTTCTCTCTCCGAATTTGCATATGGGCTGAAAGCAAGAGTTCATATCCGTCTAGGATGTCTATAAATAAATGTAAAGTAGTTTCTTTTGACAATGTTCGAATTTGCATGGTGTTTACCATACAAACTTGTTTTTATCATTCGACTACGATGTTCGGAACAAGATCAATTATTATAAGATGAAATTACCCGAACGGATAATGAACCTCAAGTAGTTCGGCTATCGGGTATACTCGCACCCGAACCGAACCCGAACGGGTACCCCCAAAATACCCGAACCTGAAAATACCCAAACAATCCAGACCCGAATTCGAACCCATAATCCTAAAAAGTATCAATATCCAAATACCCGAATGAGTACTTTAAATGAATATCCCAATTTATCCGAAAATCTTAAAAATACCCAAAAAGTTTTGAAACATCCAAAAAATACCCGAAAATGTCTGGTAAAATACTCAAAATACAAAAAAAAAAACTCGAAATACTCGAAACAACCCGAAATACCCGAACCCGATTACCCGAACCTGAACTACCTGAACCCAAACATAAATACCCGAACCCGAACCTGAATATCTGAACCCGAACAGTAAAAAACCCGATCGAGAATTATAAGGCTGGAGTTCGAGACTCGAACCTGAACCGAAGTCGATCCGGACTTGATCGGGTATCCGAACGCCTAACCCTAGTTAAATGCATATCCTTAATTTCATACTATACATAAACTAATTTCATTTGTTTTTATCCAAAAAAAAAGATAAAATACGAAAGCAATGTTGGGGTCCTATGATAGTTTGTCTTCTTCTGCATGTTTTGTTATACTATTTGTTAAATATTTGTCTTCTTCTATTGTGGTGTCAGTTGTCACCACTCACGAAGTCCCAATCACTTTTGAATCGTGAATTTTAATATTTCACAACATCGTCCATATCTACATTTAGTTTTTTTTTTTAAAGGAAAAAAATCCTCAGGAGAATAATACATATATAATTTGATCCTGAGCTTATTTTATCCAATGATATCTGAATCTGATCCTGGACGGTGCAATGTCTTTCCTTTATTTTAATAACAAAATTTCAGACTTATTATTTATTAGTGTGATTTAATTGGATCTCTAAGACCTATGATACATATATAGTCTTCTTTTTTTTTAAGGAAGTGATTTTGTTTTTTCTTATAACCAGAAGATTAAGAGTCCGTATGTTTTTAATCCCAAAGAGTACATGTAAAAGTCGGATTAGATAAGATATCCGCTTTGAGAGACTCAACCTCTTCCAACGCATTTCGAATTTGTTATCTCATTTTTTGGTAGAAGGATTTTTACCATTGTATCAACACTTTGTTGGTAATCTTTTAGACCGAAGAAAGCTTTTATTCGGCGAGAGGTTTTTGGGTTAATGGCTTGGCTACTCAACATGTTACTGCTCTATAATGGGAAAGTCTAAATCTAAATATATTGTTTAAGATCATACAAATATAAAGAGTTTACCGAAAGAAAATCATAAGAGTAAACCGTATAGCTTCTACGTATGGCTATATGAAAATAGTTTTTAATTCAAATAAAACATATTATAAAACTAAGTAGACATTTATTTATATTTTTTATAAATAAAGGGGTTAAACCCAAATCTATTAAGAAATTTAGATTTAATCATGAGTAGTAGACTAACCCATGGATAGACTTCCTCTCTGAATATTCAAATGGATCGAAAGCAATAGTCCATATCGTGTGAGTGTCTAGAGACATCGTGAGGTAGTTTTCTCACGCAGAGTTCTAATTCACAACCTGCTTTCAATCTTACCATTTGACTATGATGTTCTAGATTTATTTTTAGTATTATAGGGATTGTATATAATTATATTAAAATTATATTAATCAATAGACGCTGGAATTAAAAAATAGATGCATTGTAGATTTGATACTCCTGAATTGATTTGACAGCCAGACAATTTTGTACAATTAACATAAATTATTCAAGAGTGAATTTGTGTGTTACCAAAAAACACAATTAATTAGTTTTAGGATTCACAAAATAGATTAATTAATTAATGGAGTGATTTTACAAAAATTGGCTTTTTCTATGAACTTAAAAAAGAAAAAATGGGGGTGAAATAATATTTTTTATATGTTATAAAATTATATAATAAAAAATATGTGTTAGTTTGTTAATTAATGGTTTTGTTGATATTTGAGCTAATTTCTCATTATTCAAACTCATTATTGATTTGGTTTAAGACATTTTTGGTACATTATTAGGTTGACTGGTAGTTTCAGATTTTTATTTTTGGAAATTAAAGATCACTTATTTTACGTAAAAATAGAAAGTAATAGTCATATTACGTTTTTATATTAATAAAATGAAAAACAAAAAAATCTATTTTTCTCAATATGTGTCCGTTTTATTAACAATTCATTAAGTAAATAATATGGTAAAAAAACTCGTATAAAAGATGTGCATATTATTATGAACCATTCAATATATAATAACACAATAAAATAAAATAAATAAAACATGTCGAATAAATTCACCGTGAAAAAAAGAAAAAAAAAAGCAATTTGAACGGAACTTGGTGGTGCATGGAGGAGCAACGAAAATTTTACATTCCAAAGAATAAATTCACAGTGAAGAAGAAAGTTTCTCAGCCAACAAACGAACTACACAAATTTCAGATTCATCTTTCTTTCTTCTTAGATTGATTCATCATCTGGGTAAGTGAATATTATCCTCAACGATTCCAAAGTTTCGATTTTTTTGTTTAATTTCTCTTAAATTTATCAACTTTCGTTGCTTGTGTTCTGAGATTCGAGCTCAAATGGTCTTTGTATGAACTTAATCGAAGATGGGTTCTTTGTTTTTCTCAATATCTTTGTATAACGAATTGAAATGGAGCTGCGTAATAGCTATTGAGGCACTGGGTTTGCTATTTGACTTCTTCAGGATGAGTATTTGAGTGATGGGTATTGCTAAAACTGGATTAGATTCAGACAAATTCTATTGCTTTAACCTAATTTTAGTTGACCCTTTGCCGGTGAAAAAGTTCTGTCCTTTTCTGCATCATTGTCTGCAAATTTGTGCGATTCTTAGGATCTTGATGTGTTTGCTAACTAGAATGCATAAAGATCTCTGCTTGCGGGGATTGTGATCTTGATTTTAACTTAGCTTATGCAGTAAAGTGTATCATGTGCACAAGGAGACGAGTTAAAATATCGTAGGCAGGACGCGGAACAATGTTGTAGGATCAGCAGAAACTAGCCCGGATGGACACGAGGTGCGTTTTATTGTTGACGAATTTTCCTGCATTTTCAGCCTTTTGATCTCCTTCTTAAGTGTTTTTGTCTCGTGCTTTGTGTATCGTTAGGCCTGGAGATAGAGAATTCTCAAATGGCGATTTCTATTCTGGTGAAGTTAAAGGATTAGTTCCTCATGGGAAAGGAAAGTATGCGTGGTTAGACGGAACTATCTATGAAGGAGATTGGGATGAAGGCAAAATCTCTGGTAAAGGGAAGCTTGTGTGGCCATCTGGAGCAAAATACGAGGGAGATTTTTCCGGTGGATACCTTCATGGTATAGGAACCATGACGTCGCCTGATAAATCTGTCTATAGTGGAGCCTGGAGAATGAATGTGAGGCATGGGCTTGGGAGGAAAGAGTATTGTAACTCAGATCTATATGACGGTTCATGGAATGAAGGATTACAGGACGGGCATGGTAGTTATTCTTGGACCAACGGAAATAGGTACATAGGGAATTGGAAAAAGGGTAAAATGTGTGGCAGAGGGGTTATGAGATGGGCAAATGGTGATCTTTTCGACGGATTTTGGTTGAATGGGTTTAGACATGGCTCGGGAGTTTATAAGTTTGCTGATGGATGTTTATATTCTGGAACATGGTCTCGGGGCTTAAAGGACGGGAAAGGAGTCTTTTATCCAGCTGGAAGTAAACTTCCATCTCTTAAGAAGTGGTGTCGCTCTCTTGAATGTGATGACAGTGGAAATTTTTCACTTTCTCGTAGTTCATCGATAAATGTTGAGGAGCTGAGGAGTATGAACAGTGCAACACGAAGTCTTTCTATGATGACTTCAACAAGTGGAACAACGAAAAATTCAGGTAGAATATCGGATAGGTTGCTGGATGAAAATTGGAGAACCAGTGATTCTCCAAGGAGCTTTACATGTCATGGTCCATTATCTAAATCTGCACGGTCTTCTGGCTCAGGCCAAAGCGAGGGACAGGGTAAGAACCGTATCGTTTACGAAAGGGAATACATGCAAGGAGTTTTGATTAGGGAAAATATGACGAGTTCTATTGACAAGTCGCACAAAATTAGACCTCCAAATCTCCCTAAAGAAGACAGAGCTAGGACTTGCATGACCTTTTTAAGGAGGGAACACAAATATTATCTGATGCTAAATCTCCAACTTGGTATCAGGTAATCTAAATCAACACCCTAAGCTTATGATCTAATTGTCCATTCTTTTTTGTTAAACATGGCAAGAAAGATAGCTTTACGTAAAATCACTTCGTGTAAATATGTTTCTCAATTTTCTTGATTCTTGAGACTGCTTCTTATAGCCTAAACTATGTGTATTATTGCCATAGGGCTTGATATTAGACTCACCCTCGTCCGTATACAGACAAGGAAACAACTCGTGTATATTATGATGGCCTTTTATATCCACTGCATATTTTCTAATATTTGATTAGAAAAAGTCCTTCCTCTAACACAAGATTCTTTTGAGGTTCACAGGTATACTGTTGGAAAAATAACACCAGTGCCTAGGCGAGAAGTGCGTGCTTCTGACTTTGGTAAAAATGCCAGAACAACGATGTTCTTCCCTAGAAATGGCTCCAATTTAACACCTCCCCACAAATCTATCGACTTTTCTTGGAAAGACTATTGTCCTATGGTCTTCAGGTAAAAACAGTTTTCTTCTGACAGATACCAAAGAAATTTAGAATCAGAGTAAATATTCTATTAATGTATAGCTTTGGAGACATATCTCAGTTTAATACAAGTTTGTAAAATTTTGCGAATTCCGTAGCTCTGCCTAATCTCTCAATTGTTCCTTTTGAGCGGATAAAGAATCTTTCATAAGGATCTGATCATGATGGGTTTTTTTCTGCTATCATTAACCAACAAAATGGGTTGGAATTACTAGAATAAAATACATTTAAGTAACACTAAGCAAGTAAGATTTGTAGAGAGGTGCATTTTTCAACGGTTTGAGTTCCATGTTATCTGCTTTAGAAGTAATTTTTAGACCAAAAGGATTCTTTTCTTCATAAACAGTATTCTTAATGTGTCCCAAGAAATCTTTTTGGAGTGTTTTACGTTTAAAATGTGAAGTGTGGAGTCCATACTTTGGGGTTTGAGTGGGTGTGGAAGAAAAAGAAATGAAAAAGTGAATGTTTGTTCTTTAAAGTGATAGACTGTGTGTGTGTGTTTTCAATGTAATGTTTCAGAAACTTAAGGGAGATGTTCAAGTTAGATGCTGCAGAATACATGATGTCTATTTGTGGTGATGATGGCCTGACAGAAATTTGTTCCCCCGGGAAAAGTGGCAGTCTCTTCTACCTTTCTCACGACGACAGATTTGTGATCAAGACGTTGAAACAATCCGAGTTGAAGGTTTGAATCAACTGATTCTTGCTCGCCTTTACCCATAATAGTAGTTTGTGGTGGTATGCATTCTACATTTCACAGATACTTTGGACTAAAATCATCCGGTTTTTGCTTTCTAGGTTCTACTCAGAATGTTGCCCAAGTACTATGAACATGTAGGGGAGCATGAAAACACACTTATAACCAAATTCTTTGGAGTTCACAGAATAACTCTCAAATGGGGGAAAAAGGTAAGAACGTCTCTGGTCTCTTTCGTAGTTTAATTTCCATTGTGCTTCCATCCGTTTTTAGCATGAGCGTTATGGTCTCTTTGATAGGTACGCTTTGTGGTCATGGGGAATATGTTTTGCACAGAATTAAAGATTCATCGTCGTTATGATCTTAAAGGTTCATCTCATGGGAGATTTACTGAAAAGATTAAAATCCACGAAAAGACCACACTGAAAGATCTTGATCTAACTTATGAATTTCATATGGACAAGTTGTTACGGGAGGCCCTCTTCAAGTGAGTACAATACCGTTATTTTTTATATTATTTCCGTTGTGAAAGACATGCCATGCCATGCCATGCCATGCCATGCTCAGCTGAATGATAAATTGTCGAAAATTTCGTGCTAAATGGAACCTCTAGCTTTATGCGACACCTCCTCGTTTCTAATTGTTTGTGGAACTTCCTTGTTTTCACTCACATGGCAGGCAAATTTACTTGGACTGCTCGTTCTTGGAATCTTTGAACATCATTGACTACAGTCTTTTACTGGGATTACATTTTAGAGCTCCCGGGCAACTTAATGACATCCTTGAGCCTCCCAATGCAATGTCAGATCAAGAAAGCGTTTCTTCTGTAGACGGTAGGTCAAGAGAATATCTTTTGCGCATCATATAAAAGTTTGTCGATGACTTAGGTGATTCAGCCGTGAGCTTGAATTATATCAGTATCCTACCGACAAGCTTTTAAGCCACTTCATGCCTTTATATTAGAAGATGACTACAAAACAGAGAAATGAAGCAGTGGGGCATGTGTAACTTACCGTTTTTTCTTTCAGTCGGCTTGACACAGGAACTATCCATTCCTCCAAAAGGATTGCTATTGGTAACTCACGAACCCAGTTCCGTGAGTACTGCCCCGGGTCCTCACATCAGAGGAAGCACACTCAAAGCATTTTCCGTTGGCGAGAAAGAAGTTGATCTTATCCTTCCCGGAACTGCAAGGTTACTCATTTTTCCTTTCTTGCTTTCTTCTTTCAACCCGTGCTTATAGCTAAACAGTGCCATTGGGTTCGATTTTGTTAGGCTGCGAGTACAATTAGGAGTGAACATGCCAGCTCAAGCTCATCACAAGCTCATCGAAGACAAGGAAGAGTCCGCGACAATAGAGCTCTTTGAAGTTTACGACGTGGTTTTATACATGGGAATCATAGATATATTGCAGGAGTACAACACTAAGAAGAAAGTGGAGCAGACTTGCAAATCTTTGCAGTATGATCCAATGACAATATCCGTGACCGAACCCGCGATTTACTCGAAACGATTTGTCAATTTCTTACACAAAGTATTCCCAGAAGAAAGGTAGGAGGAATCAACACAATCAAAATCATTTTGTCTTCCTTTTATAGATCATCATACTTTTATACAATTCTTGATGTACATTGACAATTTATAAACATCACAGTGAAAAGTTCTTCTTCCTCTTCCGCTTTCTTCCTTGGCATCGCCTCTTCCTTCTGTCGTTGCAGCTCCTCGAGCTCCTTATATCGTTCCTCCTCTTTCTTTTGTCTCTCCATTGCTTCTTTCCTCTGAGCTTCTTCCGCGGCCTTAAGCTTCTCCTCCATTATTCTCTCCATTTCCTCCCTCTCACGTTGCTCTCTTTCCTGCGACAAACACCGCATAACGCCCTGAAAAAAGGCTCTTTCTCAACAATGTTCCATGACATGCAGATTTATAATACCAAATTTAAGAAGCAGTTGAGAAAACGAGCACGGTTTTGAACCATGTCATTGTGTAGCGAGGAACAAGAGCATCATCGATTGAGTAAAATGAAGAAATGTCAACATAGTCTCTACCTAGAAAGCTAAGGCATATGGATGCAGCTCACGAAAATGACGAATTAGTTCGGTAACTCAAATCTAGGAAGTGAAGTCACATGAAGAATGGATTTAAACCGTTGTGAAACTTATCTTCGGAGACAACATTCTGTTTAAGATAGTTGGATGATATGTTCATCTTAATATTTTCCATCATATACCTTCCACTTCCATCAGTTTTTTAATGATGATGATGGAAGAAAGAAAGTGGCTTTACAAGAACATTTCATCCATCTGTTTGATTCCTTTGAAAATCCTGAAGTGAAGATCCATAGAAAGTGTTGTGATCAAAGCATATCTAACTATATAAAAGGTCTTAATTCTAGGTTTCTAAGCTATCCACCT
>OVAN01003115.1:741-30385 GCA_900406275.1 Anastatica hierochuntica
CCCCCCCCCCCCCCCCCCCCCCCCCCCCCCCCCGCAAGTTGGCGGTGAGATATCTTGAATCCCCAACTTGAAAAGTAGATATTGAAATGTTGAAGTAGGCAAAGACTTGGTCAATAAATCCGCAGGTTGCTCCTTTGTATGAATGTGTTCTGTGATAATTAACTTGTCTTGAACTGCATCACGAACCAAATGACAATCAGACTCAGCGTGTTTCGTGCGTTCATGAAACATTNGATTGGCTGCAATGTGTATTGCGGCTTTACTATCACAGAACATTGTCATTGACTCTTCATGATTGACGCCAAAGCCATGAAGTAACTCTTTCAACCATTTTAACTCTTTAAGCGTAAAGGCCATAGATCGATACTCGGCTTCAGCCGATGACATAGAAACCGTGCGTTGCTTCTTTGTTTTCCAAGAGATAGGAGAGTTGCCAAGGAGAACAACGTACGCACTCAGAGAACGACGCGTTAGAGGACATGCTCCCCAATCAGCGTCACAGTAAGCAGTAAGATGGAGGTTAGAGTCTGACCGTAACAAGATGCCTTGAGACGGACAACCTTTCAAGTAGCGAACAACTCGCAGAGCCGTATTCCAATGTTCAAGCTTAGGTTCTTTCATAAACTGAGAAAGAACATGGACGCCATAACACAATTCAAACCTAGTGAAAGTGAGATAGATTAGGCGACCAACTAACCTCCGATAAGACTCTGGATTCGGGATAGGAGGACCCGAGGCAGATGAGAGTTTGTGATTGAGCTCTATAGGCGTAGAAGCTGGTTTAGCCGCAAGTAAACCTGTCTCAGCGATTATGTCCAACGCATATTTGCGTTGAGAGAGAAAAAAAACTTCGTTATTGCGAGCAACTTCAATTCCCAAAAAATATTTCAACTTACCCAAATCCTTCATATGAAAACAAGTGTTGAGATAAGTCTTGAACCTTTCGAGCATAGAGAGATCATTGCAAGCAATAACGAAGTCATCAACATATACCAAAATGTGTAGATAGATACCGTCACGGACATAAGAGAAATGAGAGTAATCTTTCTTGCCTTGAACAAAACCAAAGGATAACAAGGCAGTGCGTAGTTTAGAAAACTAACATCGAGGCGCTTGTTTTAGACCATATATAGACTTCTTTAGTAGACAGACTTTCGAAGGATCGGTACTCTCAAATCCAGGCGGAAGCTTCATGTAAACTTCTTCTTCTAGGTCACCGTGTAAGAACGCATTATGAACATCCATTTGATGCACTTCCCATTGTTTGACTGCTGCAACATCAAGTAGAATACGTACCGTCGATGGTTTAACAACCGGAGCAAAAGTATCAGTATAGTCAAGCCCCTCTTTTTGTCTATTTCCCATAGCTACCAAGTGTGACTTGTAACGAGCAATCTGACCATTAGAATGATATTTGATGCGATAAACCCACTTTGAACCAATGGCTTTCTTTCCTGGAGGCAGATCAGTGATTAACCAAGTCTTATTAAGCTCGTGGGCTGTTACTTCATCTTTCATTGACCCGCACCACACGTCATCTTTTATAGCTTCTTGATATGAAGTAGGTTCTGTAGATGACGTTAGTGCATCCAGAAAAGCACGATGCGAAGCAGAGTATTTCTCATCAGAAATATAATCGGAGATGGGCTAAGTGACAATACCTGGGACCGAAGAAGGAGAACCATGAGCTGGAGCAAGTGGAGTAGAGTCGAGAGGTGTGTCTTGGAGCAAGGTCGCAGTATTAGTGACATAGTTCTTTAGCAACACAGATGGTTGACGAGTTCTGTGTCCACGTCCAAGCAATTGCGGAAGACCAGGCGAGGAGGGAGAAGACGGAGTTGTATCAGAATCTAACTCTGTTGGCAGCGGAATAGGAGAAAAAGATGGCTCTGTTGATGAATCCTCACCGGTCAATTGTATAGGACCTGTTTCAGACAGAGGAGACGGCGCCGGAGTAGACGTTTCCTGAGTCGATGATGTCGGCGGAGGTGATTGTGACTCCGATTCGATCTCAGGAACAGAGACAGGAACAAAGTTAGGTGGAGGAGACGACAAAGAGGAATTGGTATGCGGCAGTAGCCAATCGTCAATGATGGTGCCTGTATGAAGAACTGGTGGAGAAACATGTTCCTCATCAGGTATGCCTGGAAACTCATCTTCGAAGAAGACAACGTCTCTACTTGAGAAAAACTCGTTTCTTTCGAGATCATAGAGTTTCCACGCCTTCTTGCCATAAGGATAGCCGACAAATAGACATTTTCTACTCCTATCACCAAACTTATCCTTGTCTCTTGCGCGACGATGAGCATAACACAAACAACCAAACACGCGAAGAGAGTCATACGCTGGTGGAGTCCCATGTAACATCTCGTAAGGCGATTTGCCTTCCAAAACAGGGGTAGGTGTTCGATTGATAATGTGAGCAGCTGTGAGAACACTCTCTCCCCAAAATGTGACCGGTAAGCGAGCTTGAAACAAACATGCTCTAGCTACGTTAAGAATATGTCTGTGTTTCCTCTCAACGCGACCATTCTGTTGTGGTGAGTCTACACACGATGTTTGATGTAGAATGCCTTGTGTTCGAAAGTAAGATGACAGCTTCATAAACTCCGACCCATTGTCTGATCGTATGGCTTTCACTTGCTTGCTAAATTGCTTTTCACTCATGACGCAAAAATTTTGTATAAGACCTGAAACCTCAGATTTCTCAAGCATGAGATAAACCCAAACTGATCTTAAAAATCGTCTACAATGGTGAGAAAATACGCAGCTCCACAAGAAGAAAGATTCCTATAAGGACCCCAAACATCGCAATGTATTAATTCAAAAGGCAAAGATGCTTTTTTAATGCTCTCATGAAACACTCCTCGAGTTTGTTTGGAGCGAAAACAGATTTCACAAGGGCTGACTTGCCCAAAATCACTACTAAAACTAGCAAAAACCGGAAGAGAAGCTAAGACTTTGTAAGACGGATGTCCGAGTCGTCTGTGCCATAGAACAGTTGCAGAATCTTTCTCTTTAACCACTCTATTTGCCCTTGCGACCTTGACCCCCGTAAAGTAGTACACACCCTCTCGCTCTTCACCTGCTCCAATCAGGGTCCTCGTAAAACGGTCCTGCACCACACATAAAGTGTCAGTAAATATAGAAATACATCCAGTTTGCTTGAGCAGTTTAGATACTGAGATTAACGTGCAGTTAAAATTTGGGATAAAGAGAACATCATGTAGTGAATAGTCTTTGCTAAGAGGAAGAGATCCCAATTTAGTGGCCTTTGATAGTCGACCATCAGCAAGAGCCACAGTAGAAGGAGGTATGTCAACAGTGTCTTTTAAAAGAGACAAGTCCCCAGTCATATGGTGTGAGGCACCTGTGTCGATAATAACATCAGATAAATTAGTTTTACCAGACAAGCGTTCGGTGGATAATTGAGACTGTTGATTTTGAAGGAGGCTGATCAAAGTGGCGAGCTGATCTGCAGTTGCCGTAGAGGCAGAGTTTGCGGCTGGGGCACTTGGAGTTGCGCGAGAGGTGTTTGCTCTGCCACGACCACGACCTACCTGTGTGCCTGAGCGACCTCCGCGACCTCTTGAATTAGAGCCAGAACTGCCAATTTTCTGTTGTTGTTTATGCCACCTGTCAGGGTAACCATGTAAGAGGAAACACTCTGAGATTTCATGGCCTTTGCGGCTGCAGTGAGTACAGAAGCGATTAGGATCCCTTCTACGAAAATTAGCTGCAGCTGCAATAGGAGAAGAAGAAGTATTGATGAGCTTTGTTTGTACAGAAAAGCCAACAACATCATGTTTAATATCTTTAGAGTGCATCGTGAGAAGATGTTGTTCTTCTCGAATCACTCTAGAATACACAATATTCAGATCAGGAAGCGGCTCCTCATCAATTATCTGAGAACGAATGGAGCTAAACCGAGTCTTATCAAGTCCGAATAGGAACTTGTGAACTCTGGCCTCCTCACGCTCTGTTTCAAACCGAACAAAAGCAGCACAGGTACAATCTATTGGTGGTGATAGATTTTGTACATCCTCCCATAGCTTCGAAAGACGACCAAAGTATTCAAGCACGGGCTGTCCATTCTGCTTGCAGTTAACAATTTCTTCTTCAAGAAGATGTTTGCGCACGCCATTCTTTACAGAAAAGCGACGCCTCAGAGAATCCCAAAGCCTGTAAGCATCGGGAACATGTGACACAGTAGATCGAACCTTAGGATCTATTGACGTCCGGATCCACCCAACAATCATAGAATTTGTTGCTGTCCATCTAGACAGCTCAGGCTCTGTTGTTGGTTTCACTATGGAACCATCAATAAACCCAATCTTTTGTTTGGCTTGAAGGGAATTCCATAGCTCGGTTGACCATTCAGGATAGTTATCACCTTTCAAAAGAACAGGAGTGATTAAGGAACCCGGATTGTCAGAAGGATGAAGTGCGTAAGCAGCTTTTGGGACTTGTTGATGTCGAACAATCGACTGTTGCTCTGTTTCGACAGGATCAATTCCTGTTCCAGATGCAGCAATAGAAGTAGAAGTAGAAGTAGGATTTGTCATAGTGTTTGTAGAGAAGAAAAAACAGGTTATAGTTTTGTTAAAACAGAGAAGTTTAGAATAGTTTGATCGAGAAGAGTTTATAGAAAGAAGAAGAAGATGAGAAAAAAAAAATCATCTTTTCAACCTCGGCTCTGATACCATGTGAGGAAGAGATCGATAAGCTGAAGATGATGTTTATTGATTAATAACAATGAGTATATATACAACTTGTGTAACCCTAAAGAGATAAAGACTAAACAACTTGATCCCTAAGTTTCGTAAGATACGACTATCTAAATATTATACAAGTTATCTCAATAGATCTTTCACTCAAAAGTTGACAGAATTTACTAGACTCCATCTTAAGCATCGCTGCTTTGTGATTCTCTAACCCAACTGCCTCTTTCATTTTAATGAACTCCTGCAATTCATGTTTCAACCGTTGTAAAAATATATCCATGAGGTTTGCTTCATCTAGCCTTGTTGTTTTTCAAATTCATAAATATAGTCGTAAATTGGGCCAACTTGTCTAATACCAAAAAGACATTTGCTAGGTTCCTCCTCAATTGATGTTGTAAAATGAATAAGAAATATGCGTTTAAAATGTCCCCAATTAATAAAACCGCCACTATTTTAGGCCATATTAAACCAAGTTAACGTTGGATCCTCAAGACTAAGTGAGATCAATTCCAGTTTCTGCATATCTGAATATCAACCCATTTGAAAGAATCGTTCAGCTCTAGATAACTAGTTAAAGGGGAAAACACCAGTAAAAATCGTCTTATCAATCTTACGCAGCAAGTTCTCTCAAATCTCCAAAACAGAAGCAACACCGGGAAGATTCTGGTGATCATTGATCGTTATTGGGTTGCTGTTAGACAAAAGGATCGGCTGCATCTCTGGAGAAGATGATGACGTGATGTCCTTCCCTTTTTTATTTTTAGGAATCATGTGTTTTTCTAAACGAGCTAACAATTGTGATATTTGATTGGAGCTGTGATAAAGTAGTTCGAAATGATGATCGTCAGCATACATACGCTTCTCGATCACTCTACAACGATCTTCAGATCTCGTCATGAACTAAGAAAGTTTCTTCCAACCATCACAGATCTCAGTTACTTCCGATGGCATCTCGCTCAACTTGAACCCTACCAAAATTCTAGTATCGTACCCAAGGTCTAGCTAATGACTCTAAACAAGTGCCTTGTTGGTATTTGATGTGTACATATTTTCATGCATATTTGATGCATTTTAACTTAGTTTCATCCACATTTAGGTTGTAAATATAGCATATAAGTCTTAGAATGCATAAGTTTAGTCTAGAGTCTAGTTTAGGAGCATATTGCATTTGCTTACCACTTTCTTTGCATTTGTAGGTGCAACTTCAAGATAGATTCATGGAGGCTCTAGAGGTGAATCTAAGGTGGAATTGAAAATAAAAACAAAGGGCAAAAGAGGTAAACACTATGGACGAAGTTAATCTCAAGTAGGGCATCCAAGAGAAGAAAGAAGACACAAGAAGCTGCCAAGAAGCCCTGCCGTCGACCCAGAGGTCGACAGTGGGCAACCTTGGGTCGACAGTAGCCTCCCTTAGTAGCCTTGCTGCCCAAGGTGAGCCACTGTCAACCCAGGGGTCGATGGTAGCCTCCCTTAGGTAGACAACAGGCAATGTTGATGAGAAGAAACCCTTTTTTAGGTCTCCCTCACTCCTTCCTTTAATATATATAGTCTCCTTATGAACCAAGAACAAAAGAATTCTTATCTTTATTGAAATTTGCTTATTTTTCTTTCATTTTGAGATCTAAAACTTTGTAATAACTCTTTAATACTTTTGAGTGATTTGGATATTTTCTTCTTCATTTCCTTCTCTAGATATATTTGTCTAAGACCATGGGAGTTCAAAGACCCAACTCTTGTCTTTGGATTTCCAGGACTCTTAGTGAGTAGATCCTTCTTGGATCTTGAGATATGGTAGGCTAGGAATAGATCTAGGGTTGTGATGGATGATTAGACTAGATTTTGACATATATTCCTACTAGATCTAGTTTAGTTCTTTAAAACCATTTGCTTGCTCATTGACGCCTAGAAAGTTTTCGATGAAATGCTTGAGACAACTAGATCTATGTTTTTCACCTTGAGCTATGAGAGTAGTTTGCCTAATGGGACACTAAGGTGTTAAATGGCTAGAATGGCTTGAGCTATACTATCACAGACATGTTTAGATAGGAAACAAATGAGAGTTGAGCCTTGTAACGTGTATAGGTGAATAGATCTTCGCCACAAGAGTGGATTGATCGATAATAGGGAGATCCTTAGTCTAGGAATAACTTCAATCCTCTAGTAAAGCCTTACCAAAGTCCATCACATCTCTAGATTGAACCCGAACCCATAACCATTGTCTCAAGATCCTATCTTTTTATTGATTAGATCCAAGTTCACTCCTTTCTTGCTAGTTTATTTATTGCTTTCTTTTATGCACCATCACTATGTTCGGCCTTTATTACCGTTAGGTTTAGTGGAGACCCATGACAATCCCCTACTAAATCGCCACATAGACTAGGACTCTTAGTGCATTCTCTTTGCTTAGTTTCTACTAGTCTAGTCTTTAAATCCTTGGACAACCCTAAAGTACTACGATTGACCCCGTTATTTTGCGGGATTGAAAGTAGGGTTTAGGTTTATAAATATTAAACTCGACCCACGTCAAGTTTTGGCACCGTTATCGGGGATTTGGGCTTTAGCTAGGATCTTCAAAGAGATTTCTAGGATTAAAAGACTAGGATTTATCTTTTTGCTTATTTTATTTAAGTTTCTTACTTTCTTTTGTTGATTTTCTTTGATTTGTGAAGGTGCATGATACCAAGATCAAGAAGTGAGCCAAATATAAGACTTCTTGACATTGATCCACCAATCATTCAAAGACGACAATCAAAACAAAGAAGAGCTAGAGAAAGACAAGCCCATCTAAGAAGGTTGAGTATGAATCAAGAAGTTGAACAAGAGAATCCTCCACCTATGGACAACCCTCAACAAAAACGAATTCCCCCTCTTAACCATGGGAATTTCATAGGTCAAGGAGAACAAGGGAACCGTCCATTCCACCTCCCAAGAGAAGAACCGATGATTGGAGAAGGCGATGAGACATTCACTAATGGCGAAAGGATGGGTATAAGACCCCCACCAATCCGGAACAACAACTTTGAGATCAAGTCAAGCTTGATCAATATGGTGCAAAACGCTAAATTCTTTGGTCTTTCATTGGAAAACCCTCTTGAGCACTTGGACAACTTTGAAAGGCTAACCGGAACGGTGAAAATCAATGGACTGCCAGAGGACATCATCAAATTGACTTTGTTTCCATTCTCTTTAGGAGACAAATCTCAATAGGAGAAAGGAGTTGTGACATCTTCTATCACAACATGGGACGAGTGTAAGAGGNGGACTGCCAGAGGACATCATCAAATTGACTTTGTTTCCATTCTCTTTAGGAGACAAATCTCAATAGGAGAAAGGAGTTGTGACATCTTCTATCACAACATGGGACGAGTGTAAGAGGAGATTCTTGGCTAAGTTCTTCTCGCCCGAAAGAACGACAAAGATAAGGAATGAGATCTCTACCTTTATGCAAGGACGAATGGAATCCCTTTATGAAGCTTGGGAATGCTTCAATGGATACTTAAGGAGTTTTCCTCACAAGGGTATCAAAAAGGGCAACCTACTTTAGATTTTCCATAGAGGTATCCAAGAGAAGTACCGATTAGCTTTGAACACCGCCTCCATGGGAAGCTCCGCTAGTCTTCCTGTTGATCAAAAAGAGAAACTCATAGACAACCTAGTCCAAAGCGACAATTGCGATGGGAATGATTATGATAGAACGGTGAAAAACACCAAATCTAAGGAAGATCAGATCAAGGAGCTTAGTGATAAGGTTGATAGGCTCATACAACAAACAAGAAGAAGTGTTCACTTTTGGAAACCAAAGCCGAAGGACAAGAGGTTGAGAATCAAGAAGAAGTGAGCTACATACAAGGAGGGTACTACCAAAAACCCTTCAACCAAGGATACAAGCTTTGCAACAACAACAACTTATCCTACCGAAGCACTAATGTGGAGAATCCACAAGATCAAGTCTATCCTTCAAAGAATAACCAACAAGGGTACCAATACCAATCTAAGAAAGGCTACTACCAAAAGCCTCAAGAACAAACCAATCCTACCAAGGAAGAAGAGAATCATGCTATGCTTAAGAAGCTATTGGAAGGACAAAATGAGACAAAAGCCAAGCTAAACAAGAAGTTTGGGGAGATGAATGTGAAGATAAAGTTTATCTACAGAGACATGAATGTCAAACATGAAGCTCTAGCTTAACATTTCAAGGTCATTGATTATAAACTCCAACAAGTGATCTCGGATCGCAAGGGAAAATGAGTAACTAAAGAGAAGGGAAAATCAAGCAAAGATTTTTGAAATGCCTTCTTCGAAGAGCTCGACAACACTCCACAACCATGGGACGATATTGTCTTTACTCTTGGAGAAGAAAAGAATATTGATGATTTTGAGAATCTATTTTTGAATCCTCTTGATGAGATTGTTGATTGCTTGGATGTTGATTTGGTTGGGAACCCAAATTTTAAGGAAGGTCATGCCGAAATTGACCTTGAAATTGAATAGAAAGATGCTCCGATTGGAAAGGAGCTTGAGAAAAAGGACACTCCTTTGGCTAAAGGAGTTGTCGAAATTGAGAAGGAAGAAGAGCCTTTTCTTGTTGATAAGGCTACTAATGAAGAGGTTTTTAAAGAATCTAAGAAAGATGGTAGCTTCATGAAAAATGAGAAACTAAATGTCTCAAGGAAAGAGACATTTGAGAAAAAGGATGAAAAACCAAGGCCTCCTAGCGGTGAGCCTAGTGAGAAGGACATAAGCGAAGAGGAATTCTTCATCTTGGATTATTCTTGTACAAAGTACCTCTTGCCATACCCTCGATGTTATAAGAAGGAGATCTTAGGGGTGCTCTATCGTAAGATAAAACACGATGGCGATTTAGACATCCTCAAAAATGGTATAAGATTACCAAAACCGATGTAAGGGTAAAGGAAAAGCTTGAGAGGAAATTGGCCACCATAGAAAGGGTTGAGAAGGTGCTTCAAGCTAACAATATCCCAATCTATATAGTGGGAGAGAAGTTCTTAAGAATGAGCAATGATGAAGGAAGGTTCGTAGTGCATTGTGCTCTAAGAGGCTCTCAATTTGCGAATGCTCTAGCGGATACCAGAGTTAGCTTGAATGTGATCTCTCTAGACCGTGTAAAGGAGCTTGGTTTGGAAGGTGAAATCAAGGAAGGGGCTAATCCCGTACTTTTGGGAGATGCTACTCTAAAAGTTCCAATGGGAAGGTTGGAAAACGTGAGGCTAAGAGTGGGAAACACTTATGTGGAGAGTAACTTTGTGGTAATGGATAACAAATCCACTCAAGCTAAATTCCTGATCCTACTTGGAATCCCCTTCTTGTTAACTACGGATGCCATAATCGATTGTAAAGCGAAGAAGTTGACATTGAAATATGTTGACAAAGGAGTATCTTACCATATGATTGATCTTGGTAAAGACATTGGGTATTGTGGTACAATATACCAAGGAAAGGAAAAAGAAATGCCTACGACTCATGATGAGAGGGTAGCTAGAGAAGAAGACATGCAAGAATTTGGATCCCCAAGTTTCAAAAGTGGCTACGACCCGAATGTCTACAATGGTAAAGGAGTTTCTAACTTCTTTAGGATAAGGGATTATGCTATAAAGAAGGCACCAATAACACCCGACTTTGAAAGATGGTCCTCCATTCATCAACTAAAAGAATGAAGAACGCTCAAACTAATGACCTTAAACAAGCGGACTTGAGAGGCAATCACATGCATATCCTTTGTAAATATTTCTTTTATGTCTTTAATTTTCATGCTTTTAAATTTCAATAATGATGATTATGTCTTGGGAAAACCTTGTTCCAAAGACATTCTTTTGCTCTAAGCTTAGGTGCCAAAGGAGAACTAATCAAAGCTGGGATCAAAGCCAAAATGGAGTATTGGATGGACATTTCTAACAAGTCACCATTACTTGATTCTAAAAGCATTTCTTTGGCTAAGGTAAGTTCTCTTAAATTCAAGAATTTCATTTGCATTTCACCATTTAAAAAGAATTTCAAGAGTGATTTTGCAAAAGTTTAATTTGAGAAAACTAAACCATTTTTGATCCATTTGAAAAACCTTTGGTCCTAATTTTTCAAAAGCTAAACTTGATTTACCCTCCAAAATTGGATTTAAAGATTTTAAGGGTGATTTTGTTAAACTTTTGCAAAATGGTTATAAAAGAATTTTCTAAGGACCCCTTTTGCAATTTTTGAAAATTTCACCATTTTGGACACTTGAATATTATTGACACATATTGATTGAAAAAGCTACAACTCTCTTTCACTTAGCTTCAATCATCGATATTTCTATCCTTTCAAAGATAAGCTTTGTGTTCTTGAAAGCTTTAAGAGAAACCTTGAGATTTGTCACCAAAATCTTCCATTTTTGTAAGCATTTAACATGCTTTCTACTTCTCACATTCATATTTGCATCAAGAAACCAAAAGTATGAATAAAAAATTCTTCTCTTTTTGATGATGATTTTCGGTTTTCAAGTGAAGAAGTGAGTGAGATGTTGTTTCTGAGTTATCTTAGTTGTTGAGTTTTCATGTATTAAATCTTCTTAAAAACAACTAAAATTACTTGAATCATGGATTGTTCTTCTTGGTGAATAGTGCTAATGAATAGTATTCTTGAGAGAATTTTGGGGAAAATTAGTTTAATTGGTTTTGTGTTGAATTCATGGTACATATGCTTGACTTACATGAAGAGTTCAAGGAGTTTACAATTTTTGAATGATGTCCTTTGGTGCTTAGAATTTTCGATTTTAATGAGCTAAAAGGATTGGTTTTGAACCTTCATTCAAGTTGCCATTGCATTGTTATGTTGTTAAGAAGCTTGCTTTACTTGTTATTCATTGTTGAAAACCTTGAGCATTGTTCATTACCATTGGATTTGGATAAATTATATTAAGTGCACACTTATCCGGATTTAGTAAAGGTCTTTGAATGATTTAAATGGACATTCTCTTGGTGATCTTATAAGCATCTTACTCATGACATATGCATCATTCAGTTATTTGTGAAATTTTGAAAATGCTAAGCTTAGAAGTGGCCGAATATTTTGATAATTTTTGAAGAATAATTTCGGTCCATGTGCATCCTTTTAATATGACATTTAGATTGAATGTTTTGGTTAAGGAAGCTTGCTAAGAATCAAGAATTAGTATGACTTGTGCTTGAATGTTTAAAATTGATTCAAAGCTAAATATTTCTTAAACCTTTAGATTCGTTTGTTACAGAAATTTTGAAATCACGATATCTACTATCTTTTGTAGATCCGAGAAATGGCATCAAGTGAACAAGAAAAAGTCACTTATGCAAGTTGGTATGATGAGGAGACAAGCCTTTACTTGCATCTCCATAATAATGCCAAGGTCGTTGGGACAACTTGGACGGATGAGGACATTTTGAGGGAGATGGAGATTCATAATCAAGTGAAGTACTTGATTAGGAAAAATGGACATGGGGCAAATTCTATCGATGAACCATCCGACTTAGCGTCATCCCACTCTCCAACTCCTCTCAACGGTTAGCATGGTACAAGGACGTGACCCTTATGAAAGCGTCATGTACCTCACGTTTAGAATCAAGGAGAATTTTTACAAGGTACCCTTGAGGAGATTTGTCAAGTGTATGACTTTGATCCAACGAAGGAATATTTTGGTTATGGGTATGGACTTGAATAAAGGATACTTTGGGAGAGAATAACACTTGGATCATATGATCAAAGTTTGGCCAAGCTATCGAATGTTCGAAACCCAACCATTCGTTACCTTTTGGAGTTGATTGGGAACACATTTGTGGGAAGAAGCTCTCTTAAACTAGTGAGCCCCTTGAGTTTAAAGCTATTGTTCCAAAGTGTCAAGACGGTTATGAAAGGACCAAGTGGGGAGATAATGGAAGACCTTGAGGGTAACAATGTGAACAGCAGAGGTGTCTTCATCTCCGAAATGTTGGATTACCATGAAGAGTTGAGCAACACGAGTAAGCCTTTGATACGCATAGGCGGGTTACTCACTCCATTGTTTCTCCATGTGGAAGTTAACCTTGGGGAATTTCAGAAGTTGAAGGGAGAACAAAAAATGGACATCAAGCATTTGGTTAAGGAGAAGTTTCTCTATGGGTACAATAGTTTCATAAACATCCAAATGATCTATTTGTTCATTGATGAGGAGAGACAAAGAAAGGTGTGCTACTTACCTTTACAAGAGCACACCATTGCCACTAAAGATGAGAACCTCTCATTCCGTCTATCTCAACACCTACTTGTCAACCATAACTCCATACCAAGTGAGCCAAGACTATACAAGTCCGATCCCTATGAGCCACAACCGAACCAAGAAGATAAAAATACCTTCGACTTTAAGTACCAAAAAGAAGAACCACCCGCGGATTACCAAAGAATTGACTGATGTACTTGAAAAGAGAGGTGAATGACCAAGAGAAGATCATAAGGAAACAAGGAAACTTTCTCACTAAATTGTGGAGGAGTATGAAGAAGAGCGATAAGTATAATCGCTATGTCTCATCAAGTGAGGAAGAAATGAAAGATAAGGATTCAAGTGGTCATGAACACCAACAACCAAGGCACTCAATAGCTCTTCCGCCATTGATGATCCGAGAACCACAAGATCATGGAATCCACCCACAAAGAACTTCGTTTCAAGAGCCATCCCGGAGGAAACATGAGAAAGACCCCGTCGGCTCTTCCTCATCTCGGCCACAGAGATCAAAACGCAACAACAATGAGCCTGATTTCTCCGCCAAATCCACAAGACACTCATACATATGAGTTGTCAAAAGGTACACCTACTATTCCTTGTATATACCATTGCATTTTTTCGTTTTATTTATGCGTTTTTAATGAGTCACTCTCACAGTTTAAAATTCACCGAGACGGTGAAATTTAAGTCCGGGGGAGGGGCTTAGTACTAATGCTATTTTGAGTTTTGATGTTTTTTTTTATTTTCATATTAAGTCTTGCATTGTAGATAGTTATGGCTTAAAAAACCAAAAAGATTAAAAAATTTCAAAAAAATCCAAAAAGATTTTTAAAGCTTTGCATATAGATTGCATACATTTGTAAATACTTAGTTTGTAGGAGCATATAGAATTGCATTTTGCATAGGGAACAATGATGAAACTACCTCATAGATAGTTGAGTTTTGTTTAATGAACAACGCCCTCACTAGAAGTAAGATGTTGCCTAGACCACTTTTTTTCTTAGGAAAACTCGTGATTGGAATTGACCACTTAAAGGTCTTTACGAATGTGGAAATAAGCTATCTTTTGAGTCAATTCCTATCTAAGATGGTTTTTAATAAAAGTTAACATCTTGCTTATGGGCTTTGTCATACTTGGCCATGGGAAATCACTACATTTGAGCTATGTTTTAACCATCTTTTACCACTCTTTCTTAGCTCAAATTTCTACTCTCATCTTTAGAGAAGTAATCTACCCTTGTGAACCCATAAACCTTTCCTTCAAAACCCCCTATTATTTTAATATGTGAGGCCTCTTTAGGGGGCAAAATCCTGAGTGAATTGAAGTTGAACGACAAAGAGGATACTTCCTTAGAGTTAGCCTCGCTTTAAGGCTAACTAGAGTTATAGGAGGGGAAAATCTTTGTGGTTTTGTGTTTATCTAAGTCTTGGAATGGTTAGTGTACATTGAGTCAAGTAGATGTTTCTTAGTTCTTATATGATCCTAGGTTGTTTAAAAAAGAAAAAGAAAGAAGGAAAAAATCGAAAAAGATAAGAAAAAGAAGTGAAAGAAAAAGGCACTAAAGATTAGTACTAAGTTTAAGCTCTAACCTTAAAAACTAAAAGTTTAGAGAGTCCACCCTTAAAAGAAAAAAGAAAGAAAGAAAGAATCCAAGTGATTAGATAGTGGCTCTTGAATTTAAAAGAAGGTTAGTGGCTTAGAAGTTTAAAAGTTTAAGAATCTCTAGTTGTCTACAAAAAAAAAGAATGAGTGACTTTGGTTTAATAAAAGTTTATGGTTTCTAGATCTAGGATGGGTAGTATATCAAGTAAGTGTCTAGATCCTTAGGAAGCAATGGGGTGGAAACAATTAGAGGAAGTAAATGCTTTGTATGTGTGAATTGTTTCAGCTACCACCTTGCTTTTGCCTATTGTCTTGCACTACTTTGTTTGAAAAAACCACTTTAAATCGAGAGAACCCTCTTCTTTTCACACTTCTTTACATTAAACCCCTTCTTTGAACTCCAAATCGAATGAATAATTTGCATTGCCCATAGGTAAAGAACTCATGCCTAAGCTTAATTGAATGTAAAAAGGAATTGGCGATGGGATAGTTTATGGATGCTTAGCTTAGATTCTAATAGTTGGTATTGTAATGATCATGGAGAAGTATTTAGGCTCTTAGATGATATTTGCACCATTTTACTTGTTTTGAGGACATTGGACATAAGGCATTACTTTTCATATCTTGATTTTTAGTTCCAACTTGCAAACTCATTTCCAGGTTTGGTCTTTGTTGTTTGCTGGAGGACAAGCAAAGGGAAAATCCAGGGGGGGGGGGTTGATGTGTACATATTTTCATGAATATTTTCATGCATTTAGCTTACTTTCATCCACATTTAGGTTTTATATATAACATATAAGTCTTAGAGTGCCTAAGTTTAAGTCTAGTTTATGAGCATATTGCATTTGCATACCACTTTCTTTGCATTTGTAGGTGCAACTTCAAGATGGATATATGTAGGTGCAACTACTATGGAAGAAGTTGAGTCAAGTAGGGCATCCAAGAGGAGAAAGAAGACACAAGAAGCCCTATCGTCGACCTAGAGGTCTGCAGTGGGAAAACGTGGGTCGACAATAGCCTCCCTTGGCAGCCTTGTTTCCCAAGGTGAGTCACTATCGACCCAAAGGTCTATGGTAGCTTCCCTTCGGTCGACAACATGCAACATTGACGAGAAGAAACCATTTTTTAGGGCTCCCTCACTCCTTATTTTAGTATATATAGCCTCCTTATGAACCAAGAACAAAAGAATGCTTATCTTTGTTGAACTTTGCTTATCTTTTCCTTCATTTTGAGATCTACAACTTTGTAATAACTCTTTAATACTTTTGAGTGATTTGTTTCTTTTCTTCTTCATCTCCTTCTCTAGATCTATTTGTCTATGACCATGGGAGCTCAGAGACCCAACTCTTGTCTTTTGATTTCCATGGCTCTTAGTGAGTAAATCCTTGTTGGATCTTGAGATATGGTAGGCTAGGGATAGATCTAGAGTTATGATGGATGATTAGGCTCGATTTTGGCATAGGTTCCTACTAGATCTAGTTACGTACTTTACAACCATTTGCTTGCTCATTGATGCCTAGAAAGTGTTCGATGAAATGCTTGAGAGAACTAGATCTATGTTTTTCACCTTGAGCTATGAGAGTAGTTTTCCCGATGGGACACCAAGGTGTTAAATGGCTAAAAGGGCTTGAGGTATACTATCAAATACATGTTTAAATAGGCAACAAACGAGAGTTGAGCCTTGTAACGTGTATAGGTGAATAGATCTTCGCCACGAGAGTGGGTTGATTGATAATAGGGGGATCCTTGGTCTAGGAATAGCTTCAATCCTCTAATCAAGCCTTATCAAAGTCCATCACATCTCTAGATTGAACCCGAACATATAAGCATTGTCTCAAGATCCTATCTTTTTATTGATTAGATCCAAGTTCACTCCTTTCTTGCTTTACTTTCTTGCTAGTTTATTTAGTGCTTTCTTTTATGCACCTTCACTATGTTTGGTCTTGATTACCATTAGATTTAGTGGAGACTCGTGACAATCCCCTACTAAATCGCCACTTAGACTAGGACTCTTAGTGCATTCTCTTTGCTTAGATTCTACTAGTCTAACCTCTAAAACCTTGGACGATCCTAAAGTACTACGATTGATCTCGTTCTCTTGCGCGATTGAAAGTAGGGTTTAGGTTTATAAATATTAAACTCGACCCACGTCAGTATTCCCAAGAATAAAAATCTTATATTTTATCTTATAAATAATTTTTTGTAAATATTTGGTTTTATACTTTAAATTTGATTTTGATTTGTTTTGCTATGATCTTGCTTATAGATACATTTGGGGGGATTTAGGAAAATTCTAGTGAGAAGAAGGATGAGGTGCGACTAAGAATCAATGAATGAATGAAATCACTTCTTCTTGACATCAATGAATGGGGGTCATATACTCTCAAGCTCTTATCTTCTTAATTTTCACAAAAGACTTCATTTCTAACCTCTTTTTCACAAATCAAACAAAGTACCATCTTAACCATTGTAGATAATGTTGCATTTAGATTCCTGATTTATTTATTTTCGGCTCTATCGCAGGGCTTAGGATTCATCGGGATGGAAGTTTAAATTCGGGCAAGTGCACGACTATGTCGATTGTACTACTTAAAGGTCGAACCCACGAGAACTATATATTCATGTAATAGGAATACACAAAATTTACTAAGCTAAGCAACTAGGAAGAGAAGTGCTTACTACTAATTACTAATCTAGATGCAAAGACAACGTAAACAAATTAAACAAGAAATTAAATGATGGAGAAGTGGATCTCGGATATGGTGTTGAGAAGGGATAATAATGTGCCTAACTAACAACAAAGAAGGCAATAAAAAAATGTCTCACAACTATGGAATCAATGCTCAAACTAGTGCCATTTTTATGACCGAAAGTCACATTTTTCAAGCTAACATATTTCACTCAACTCATTTCTTGTGATCATTTAGCTAGAAATCGTTAAGGATCATTCCACTTACTCACTAAACTTCCTAATTACCAACTCCCGTTGGCTAAGCTAAGTTTAACATGCTATAGGCTCTCCTAGACATTTCATCAAACACCTCTCGGGCGTGAAAAGCATACATGTCAAGATCTAGTTTTTATCCTAGATCTACATTAAGAACACCTAAGCCATAGAAATCTAAGTTCCATCTATCCCTAGACACCGTTAACCACCTAATCATACCCTAATCTACCAATCCAAAGTCCAATGTGTTTTACTCACTAAGACCCATGGAGAACCATGAAGTGCCACTAGCTTCTTGAAAGTCTATGCTTGAAGTTAGAAGAAGGAGAGATGAAATGAAAAAAGATGATTGAGAGCAATCAAACTCAAGCAAATGCAATAAAAATCCAGTCTTTGTAAGAACAGAATAAAGTTTGAGAAACTAGAGATTAAATTAAGAAAAAGGAATAACAAGATTTAAAGATAAAAGAAATGCATAAATGAATTAAAGAGATCGAACATAAAAGAGTCTACAAATCTTGAAATCAAACTTAAAAATAAAAAAAACTAAAATATATAGCTTAGAGCATTAGTGTTCTTGGAGGCTTACAGAGGGTATGTATATGTAAGGGGGAAGAAAGGGTGTCGCCCTAGATCATTTTTGGTCGAGTGCAGTGAGCTATTAAGCTCATGCTACTCACTGCCAACCTCTCACTATCGACCTCCCAGGTCGACAGTGGCAAGCATTTGGAAGATTTTTATTCTTTGCTTGCTTCTATCAACCTCATGTCAACTACTATCGACCTGAGAGGTCGATAACTAGTAGCATGGAAAATATTTTGCCTCTTTTTTTTCCATTGGTTTCTCCTTGCTTCCCTTGATTCTTTTTCATTGGTTTCCATTGGTTGTTCACTTCATTTCAACCAAGGATAAAATTTCAAAGTGATGTGCTCCAAGTTTTACCTCGAATAAATAGCACAATGCTGCAGATGCACAACGGTTGTGGTAGTACTTAGGGATCGAATCCACAAGAACCAAAAATCACACTACGAGTTTATAAATATTGAATTAAGCTAAAGCGACAATATGTTTGGTGTTTGAGGTTTGTATGGTACGAAATTAATGAATAAATAAACTAAAACAACATGTGATAAATGAAAAATATCAATTGATAAAGGCATTGGACATTGGGGAAATATCAGGTTATCAAGGATCGATTAAAGCGGATACAAACACCGATAAATTCAATAGGTAAGTCTGAGAACTTGTATCATGCAAGGATAATAAATCTATTGCTGTAGTATCAATTATTGATGTCTAAACAACCTAAATTATTCAAATCCTACTGGTAATCAAGTGAATAAAAAAGCGCAAAGTGCAGATGCGATAATTCACAAAAACGCGGTAAAATCACTCCCGTGAGTATCAAGATTTTGTTCATCGAAATTGTTCAAAAAAAATTCAACAACAATTTTGATCATTTAATCAATCCTAAATTATAGTAGCTAAATGGTCAATCAAGTAACAATCATCAAATAACAATCTAGATGAAGGACCCTAAGGAAATCATCAAATCTAACAACCTAACAATCAATCCATGAATCTTGTTTGAAAACACTTAAACCCACCAAAAAAAAACTACCCAAAACTTATCATAACAATATATATGCAAGAGATATAAGCAGAAGACATCAATTGATTAAGAGCTAAAAGGTTTAGAAACATAGCAATATCGATTACAAAGTGGGATCTTCTCCTTAGAAGCTTTTGAAATCCAATCTCTTGAAGCAAAAGGTTTTGAACGAGTTATCGACCTCCTAATGTCTATTATCTCTCTAAAATTCGTTGCTCTCTCTATTCTAAAGGCCAAAAACAAATTTTTTATAATATGAGGTATTCTTAGGTCGTCCTTGGTTATGTCAGGATTTTGACGAAATCGATATAGGCTAAGGGAATTGAAAGATATGAAGTAAAATATGCCTTTGACCCGAAAATATCATTAGGAACTGTCTAAGCTAAAAATTGAAACTCGGCCGGTAAGAAGCATCACATCACCGTGTCACAAATTTTTAACTGCTCCACTTGCTTCATTTCCAAGACAAACATATATGTCTTCATTGAAACAGTTATAACTGCTTCATCCCAGCTCCAAATGACTTCAAACCACCGCATCTGAAAGTTAACTCAAAATTAAATCTTTTGACCAGATTCCAGCTCAATCCAATGAAGGCAAGATCTTTGTTCAAGGAGATCTTTCTGATGCTGAGAACTGTCCAGATTGATAAGATGCAAAACTCAAGCATTTGAGTTTCCTTCTTCTTGGCCCATCAATGAAACTTGTTTGGAAATATTAATGAGGTCCAATTAGGACGTATTAATCTCTAAAATCACAAATACGAGACAACTACCTCTAGAGATCGAAAAAACCGTCAAAAACGTGCATATAAATAAATAAAAATCCAACTAAAAATTGTAAAAAAACTAGTGTTATCAACTCCCCATGACTTGACTTGTTGTTTTCCCTCAAACAAAGAATATTTAAGAACGAAAAAGAGGTTTGAAAACACGGACACATACCTTTGTCATCTGAAACATTGCTCAGGGTCCTCTCGGTTATCTCCATGCAGCAACACCAACATACAGAGGTTAATTTCCACGTACTTCCCTTTGTTTAGCAACCATCCCGATTTGAGCCAAAATCTAAAAGAAAATGACATCTCCACTGGCCTCTAATTATTTCGAAGGTGCAGTCTCATCAAGGGAATATCGATCTAAGAACAAGTGACTCATACTCAAAAAAGTTCCGAAACACATTAAACATTCGTAAAGATCAATCTCCATTCTATACTATGATTTAGAGGATGAATTATCCCAACTTTTCTAAGGTATCATTTTATTTTTTATCAACTCATTTGAGAATCCATTTTTCCCTACTTTTCTAGGGTATCATTTGATTTTTTATATCGATCCCTTTTACTTTTTTTTTCTTCATAAATGAAGCACGAAAAGAATAAGTCTCTATGAGTCTTAAGGATTCAAATTTTTTTTGATAAATACCTCTTTGCTTGTTTCATTGAACCTTAAATACATAAAATTTGAAAAAAATAATATAAGGGAAATCACTCTCTAGAAATTTTTAGTGACAAGCATGAACGAGAAGTCTATCAAAGCATACCAAGCCCCAAGATGAGAAATTAAATTCAAATTAAGGTGAAAGCATCATCGAAAATCAGAGTTCTAAAGGGACATGGTCGTCCAGGTAGATTGATCCACTAAAAGTTTTCCGTTCATTAAAATCTGCAGTCAATAACTACTATAGAAGCAACATGAAAGTTATCACAAAAAATATTCTAGCAACATTAGATTTAGTTTCCATTATTTTTGACTAAATAAACACATCAAAAAGACTCAATAAAAATAAAAAATAAAAAAAACATAAAAAGAAAAAGACGTTAGTAATGGATAAATCCCCCAGGCTTACCTTGCATCATCTCGGTGCAAAAAAAATCTACAATAGGGATGACAAACTCAGTAAAATAAAAAGAAAAATAAAATAAAATGAAAAAGATAAAGACAGAAACGATGACACCTGATAGAAGTTTCAATCCATCTTTTCCAAAGTGTTACACAAAGTCTCCTTACCATTTCTTGCAACATTCTGACCATTTTTATTTGTTGCTTTTTTGATGTTTTATTCGGTTTTGCATCCTCTATTGGAAAATTCTTGAGTTCCAATGAGGATTTAGTGGAAAATGTTCTCATTTCTTTTAAAAACACTTTGAATTTAACAAAATTAGCAAAAATATCCAAACATTGAATTTTTTGTTCTTAGAGTTCAAAGAACCCTCTTAATGTGCTAAAAAGAGAACCAAAGTATTGTTTTCTCCCATTTTCGAAATTGGTTTACAAAAATTGAAAAAAATAATTTTAGTTTTGTTAAACACGGGTTAGGGGTAAATTGAAAAACCAAAATGTGGCACTTACCTGCTGGGATTAGTCGGGGCATTAATTTTGCAGGAATCAGTTGTGGAAACACTGCCACCCGGTCGTGGGAGCATGCCGGTGAGGCACAAAAACCGTAAGACCGACCACATGGCCTTTTTAGCAAAACCCGGTCCTGAAGGTTCGACCGGCCGGTCAGGGGCATCAGGAGAGGCGACTGGTCAAGGAGGGGCTTGGCACCAGGTGTGACGATTATGGTGGCACACACCAGGCGTGGCTCTTCCGCAACTCGGTCGTAGCCTTTTCTCGTCTGTTTCGTGGTTTTTCTCAACCGTTACGCAATCCGAGAGTTTGTTTTGAATTCCAATTGGTTGGGGAGTGTTCCAGAAGGTCTTTTATGATACCAAATTTTTTAAACATTTTTGACGGTGGACTTTACAGAAATAATAAAAGACATGGACACTTAGAAGTTCTTGAATTCTTGAAACTTCTTTTTGACCGGATTAAAAATTTGTTTGGATTGTTTGTCATTGTTACTCGGATCTTTGAGGTTACATGGTGTATTTTTGTTCCGCCAACTTGATTCTTATCAAGAAATGATACTAGTGGCTTAGCCAAGTTCATTGGCTAGCTGACAAAGACGTAATGTTAGCCAAAATTAAATGGGACGTAGGTTGCTTAAGGGAATTATTTCCCTTTCGCTGTTTTTAGTTCCCGAAAGATATAGTTTGAGGCGTTGTCCATTGACCGTAAAATCTCCACCGTCTTGATTTCATAATACCACAACACCGTATGGTTTCACTTCCTTGATCTTGAATAGTCCAAACCATCTTCATCTCAGCTTTCCGTGAAAGAGCTTTATGTGTGTATTGAAGAATAGAACCTGGTCATTTGGTTAAAATACTCAAGGAACATTCTTCCTATCATCATACGACTTAGATTTTCCTTGTAAATCCAGAAATTCTCATAAGCATTGTGGGAAATTTCCTCGAGCTCATTCAGTTGAATCAATCTTCTCTCAGGACCAGGGTTGTTGTCATAGTTCAGCTTCTTTACTACCCATTCATACTTATACTCGATCTCTACCAGAAGATGACATGACTTTCTATAGATTAGATGAAAAGGACTAGTCCCAATAGGTGTCTTGTATGATGTCTGATACACCAAAAGAGTGTCATCAAGCCTTATTGACCAATCTTTCCTTGTCTTCCCCACAGTCTTCTTTAGGATCCTTTTGATTTCTCAATTAGAGTCTTAAGCTTGTCCACTTGTTTGTGAGTGATAAAGTGTACCAAGCTTGTGTTTAACTCCATTATTCTTCAAGAGTTTCTCAAACACTTTTGTTATGAAATGAGATCTTCCATCGCTTACCACAACACGCGGAACGCTAAATCTTGGGAAATGATCGACTTGAACATCTTCATCATCACTTTTGCATCATTTGTGGGGTTAGCTATAACTTCCACCCACTTAGACACATAGTCAACATCCATAAGTATGTATTTGTAACGGACCCATAAAGTTGATTCCCCAAACATCGTAAACTTAAACTTCTTGAATAAAGTTTTGTGGCATCTCGTTTCGTTTGCTAATGTTTCCCTATCTTTTGCACGAATCACACTTAGATATGAAGTTTTGTGTGTCTTTAAACATGGTAGACAACTAAACACTAGCTTGTAATACCTTGGAGACTATTTTGAAAGTTGCAAAAATGTCCTCCATAGTCCGAACCATAACAACCAAAAATAACGCCTGATACATCTTCTTCTGGGATACATCTTCTAAACATTTCATCAGAACACTTGTTTTATAGGTATGCCTCATCCCAAAAGTAGCGTGTAACATCGCTCAGTGCCATCGTCTTCCTTGTTCTGAATTTCAATTGCCTTGCAATGCTTCGGGTTTTTCTCAGCTTTCCCGGGGAAATAACCAGGTTGTCTCTTCACACCTTTTGCACTTTGAGAAACTTGAATATCGAGCATATTTACATGATTAGAATTGTACATGAACTTTCTGTATAGCCTGCTGATTTTCTCAGTGAGATGATTGAACATGTTGTCCATGTTTTGGATGTGTTGCTTTTAGCCTTCTACGACTTGTTGAAACAAAAGTTCAACCTTATTTCCTAGAGAGGATAAAACCACGTCCTTGGCTTGAGAAATATCTTCCAATATCATCTCATAGTCGTTGAACTGTTGTTGCGTCTAAAGATCTTCACGTGCGAAGTTTTCTCAATTTCGGTTTGGATGGGAATTCTCTAGATTGGTGATGTAGTGAATTTCTCCTAGCTTCCCATGAACACCATTGCTTTTATGATCTTGAATATCACTTCGAGAAGCCTTTCTCACGTCCTCTGGTAATTCATACCCATTTTTTTGCTCTTTAAAAGTTGAGCCACCATAGATTTCAGATCAGAAATCTCCGCAGAGTTGGAGTTTTGTTTGATAGCCTCGACAGTTCTCTCCTGTGTTGAATATGAACATGTATTTCTCTGATCTAGGTTGTCAATAATGATCTTACCTCGAGAAGCGATGTTAGTCATGAAGTTCCCTTGGCTTGCAATGTCGAGTGCCATCCTGAATTTTTTAGTAATTCCTTTATAGAAGAAGGTCAACAAATTCAGCTCCTTGAAACCATGATGAGAGCAGTCTTTTTGGTACTCCTTAAAGCGTTCTACTGCCTTGAAGAATGATTCATTCAAATCATGTTGAAAATCCAAAATTATCTTCCTCATTAGCTTCAGTCTCTTCTTCGGGTAGATTTGTTTTAAGAAAACTCTCTTGCAATGATCCCATGTAGTGGTTGATCCAGGAGCAAAAGACTTAACCATTTCTTGGCGTTCTCAACTAGAGAGAATGAGAACAACTTACACTTCAAATAGTTGTTAAAAACTCCATTGGATCTTCTTATGCTGCAAATTTCTTCGATCCTTTCGATATGATTCATGGGGTATTATTTATTTATGCCACCAAACTGATGTGTATCAGCCCAATATACAAATTCATGGTTGATATTAAATACTCCAGGAGGTTGTGCAGGCAGATAGGGTTTTGGTTGGTGTAGGAAGCGCTTGGTGAATCGAATTCTCTGATGTTTGATGTTGAAACTCCATTTCGATCTTCCTGAAAAAAACAAAAGAAATGATATTTCGTTGTACTTTCTTTTCTTGATATTTCACAACAAGTAATAGAACCAACAAAAAGTGAAAAATAAAATAAAAATAAAAACAAGAAATGAAAAACGAAAAGCCTCAGACTAAATCCTAATTCGAAACTCGTAGATAATTCGATACAAGAAATGAAAAATTTGATGTGTTCAAAGTGTTACCCCAAGAAATAGCATAATGCTGCAAGTGCACAAGGTTGTGGTAGTACTTAGGGATTGAATCCACTAGGACTAAAAATCACACTACGAGTTTATAAAAATTGAATTAAGCTAAAGCGACAATATGTTTGGTTTTTGAGGTTTGTAAGGTACGAAATTAATGATTAAATAAAATAAAACAGAAGGTGATAAAAAAAATCAATTGAGAAAGACATTGGGCATTGGGGAAATCCCTGGTTATCGAGGATCGATTAAAGCGAATAAAACACCGATAAATTTAATAGGTAAGTCATAAAACTCGAATCATGCAAAGATAATCAATCTACTATCATAGTATCAATTACTAATTTCTACAAAACCTAAATTATTTAACTCTGGTTTGTAATCTTGTGAATAAACATGCACAAAGTTCAGATTCGATAGTTCACAAAAACTTGGTAAAATCACTCTCATGAGTACCAATATTTTGTTCATCCAGATTGTTCAAGGCAATTCAAAATCACTCTCGGTGAGTAAATTAATCATAAATTATAGTAGCTAAATGTCAATCAAGCAACAATTATCAAATAAAAATCTAAATCATCAAATATAACAACCTAACGATCAATCCAAGAATGCCATTTGAAAACCCCTAAAACCAACAAATAAACTACTCAAAACTCATCATAAAATTATATATGCACGATATAAGTAGAAAAAATCAATTTATTAAGAGCTTAAAAGGTTTAGAAACTTAGCAATATCGATTACAAAGTGAGGTCTTCTCCTTAGAAGCTCTTGAAATCAAATCTCTTGAAGCAAAAGGTTTTGCACGAGTACTCTGCCTCCTAAGGTCTATTATCTCTATAAAAATCATGGCTCTCTAAATTATTAAGGCTAAAACAAGTATTTATAATGCTAAGTTTTCTTAGGTCGTCTTTGTTTATGTCGGTTTTGACGGAATTGAAATCGGTTAAGCGAATCGAAATATATGAAGTAAAATTTGTCTTTGACCCAAAAGTATCATTAAATCTAGTCAGGGCCAAAAATTGATCTTTGTCCAGCCAAAAGCATCGTGTCACTCGGTCACAGATTTCCAACTGCTCCACTTGCTTTATTTTCGAGACAAACATATATGTATTCACTTAAACATGCAGTTGTAACTTCATCATCCCAGATCCAATTGATTTCAAACCACTTGCATTTGAAAGTTAAATCAAAATGCTACTGGCTGACCAAATTTTTGCTCAATCCAATAAAGGAAAGACCTTTTTCCAAGGCGATATTTCTGATGCTGAGAATATGTCTAGACTAATAAGATGCGAAACTCAAGCGTTTGAGCTTCCTTCTTTTTGGTCCATCAATGAAACTTGTTTAGAAATATTAATGAGGTCTATTTAGCACGTTTCTCCATCTTTTTTTGATGATTTGACCTGTTTAATCCCTAAAATCACAAATACGAGAAAACTACCTCTAGAGGTCGAAAAAAGCGTTAAAACTTGCAAATAAATAAGTAAAAATCCAACTAAAAATATTAAATTATTAGTGTTATCACAACGTCCTCTCTTTCTTTTCAAGATCCATTCCCTACAAAATGCAAAGAAATGCATGCAAAATGCGAATAATCCTAAACTAGATTCAATTTCTAAACTAAATGGATTATGACTCTAAAATGCAATACATTCAACCTAAAGCTATCAAATCATGTATTAAGCTAACAAATTCTTAAAAGTATGCACATATCATGCATTCATGTGAATATGTTAGGTGGTTAGAAGCATATAGGTTGCATTTGGCATAGAGTACCATGCCTTGTAAGTATACTTAGTCATGCTTACAATTCAATGCCCTCATTAGTGGTAATATAGTGCTTGAACCATGCAAAAATTTGAAAAACCCATGCTTGGAATTGACTTATTGAAGTTCTAAGTGAAAATTGAAGCATATTAAATTTGAAGCCAGTCCCATTTTAGAAGAACCTAATTGAATCTAGTTTTTCTTGATTATGCTTTTAAATTTCTCTTCAATGATAAAGCACTAGACACATGAGTTATGTTTTGACCATATTTTACCATTCTTCTTAACTTAAGTAGCTACTCTCATCATAAGACTAGTTACCACCTTGAAAACCGAAAACCTTTCTTATTAGACCATCTTAATCATTTGAATCTGAGGCTCTTTTATAAAATGCATGCATGGGCAAAAACTCGTGTAAAATGAAATGGAACGTTAATGTCTAGTGTTTCCTTATAGTTAGCCTCATCTTAAGGTTAAATAGACTTTAGGAAGAGATTTTTCAATTCATGCAAGGGTTTGGGGATTTATTCTTGGTGTATATATTGTCTCATACTTGAGAAGTAGATTCTTAAACGCGAAATGATGCAAGTGTGCTTATGAAAATGGAAAAGGATATCTAAGAAGTGGAGTTTAAGAGATTCTAGAGCTTATCTACTTCTATCAGAAGTCTCAAAAATGAAATAGAAAAGAGAGTCACAAAGATACTCAAAAGAAAAGTGAATCAAAGGAATTGATTTAGTAATAGTGATTCTAAATGAAAAGAAATATATGAGAAAGTTACAAGATATATAGCTTAAATGAAGGAAAAGAAGAATCTCTAAGTGTTTATTGTAAAATGAAAGAGGAAGTTGTTGAACTAATTGGGAAAAATCAATAAATCATGCTAAGAAAGAGCAAAAGGGGTTTAATCTCTAGAGCTTAGGAAGGGAAACACATCGGAGTAGTGTGGGAAATAAATGAGAATCGGGTTAATTAGCATTGTGGAAGCAATAACTTTGTATGCATAAGTTGTTCAGCTACTACCTTGATTTTGCCATATATCTTGCATTACTTTTTTAGGTTTAACTTAGTGGAAGCAATAACTTTGTATGTATCAGTTGTGAATCTGAGCAACTTGTCTTTTGTCGTCTAGGAGGTCAAGATCCACAACAACCAATTCGTTGTTTTCCGAATATTCCAGGTGCTCTGTGGCTATGGTTTTCACACAAACTTTTGTGGGTGAAAATGCTACCACCCCATATACCAAAAGGAAGGGTGTATCACTAATGGCTTTCTTTTTCGTGGTTCCATAGGCCCACAACACCCCATGTAACTTCTTCAACAAACTTCACTTGTCCTCGTCTAGTCGCCATTTTAGGATGTTGAGTATTGTCTTATTGGTGGACTCAGCTTGGACATTGGATTGGAGATGCTTTAGTGCCGTGAAGTTGAGCTTTATGGCCAAGTTAGAGCAGAATTTCATTAATTCCTTGCTAGTGAATTAGGAACCATTATCAGTGAAAATCTCGTGAGGTACTCCGAACATAGTGATGATGTTCTTCCAAATAAACCTCTTGATTTTATCATCGGTGATCTTTCTCATGGCTTCAGTTTCAATCCTTGGAGAAATAGTCGATGACCACCACTAGAAAACCTTTTGCAATGGTCTTATGGGAAATTTTTCTATGATGTACATGCCCCACTTCAAAAATAGCCAAGGCGAGCTGATCGACTTTAGAGTTTCAGGAGAAATTTTGGATTCTTGCGCATGTTCTAGGTACATCTTACAATAGCAGGCAATTCGGATTGTAAACCAGTAGTACTCTAATCTCCTTGCTTTCAGAGCCAGGCTTCTTCCTCCAGAGTGAAAATTGTACTCTTCTCCATGTAGTTCTCTAAGACCAGGTCATCATAATCGAGTGTGACGCATCGTATATAAGGTTCGACGAATGATCTCTTTTACAATTTTCCACGGATCTAACAAAATTGCGCAGCTCGTCTCTTGATTCGCCTGCATTCATGATGTATGTCGGGCAATACATCATTTTGCATATTGTCAATGATGGGATTCATCCAATTCCGCTTTCCTTGGGCTGTCACTACTTTGAGTTTTGAAGGATCCTCTCTCGTAGTGGGCCACAGTAATATTAATAGAGGAATGCCAAGTTCCTCCTTGGTATCAAGGGCAAAGCCCAGGTTTGTCAATGCATTAGCGTGTGAGTTTTTATGTCGGGGTATTGTGAGAGATCGAAACGTTGGAATGAGGAAGTCAACTCCTTAACTATACCAAGGTATCAGGTCATGCTAGCGTCCTTCGCTTTATACTCTCTTTGGGTCTGGCTGACGATATGCAGCGAATCATTGAATATCTTTAAATTTCTGACTCTAAGGTCCTTGGCCAAGGTCAACCCGGCAATTAAGGCTTCATACTCTGCTTCATTGATTGTGACTTTGAAGGTGCACCTTACGGCCCTAGATGCCACATTTCTGTTAGGGGATATAATGATTATTCTTAATCTTGTTCCCCTTACGTTGTTGGAACTATCGACGTATAGTTTCCATTATTTTTCTCGAAATTCGTCCTTCTAGTATTCAATTTCTTCTTGTAGTAACGATTCCGTGGTGGGAGCCAATTGCAACGAAATCTGCAATCATTTACTACTTGATGGCGCTTAGGGGACTAAAGATGACATTGTATTCCCCCAACTCTATTTCCCACATGGTCAATCTTCCTGACAACTTGGGTTGATGAAGTATCGCCTTGATGGTCAACGACGTTATTACCACCACTGGAAGTGCCTGAAAATATGGTCGAAGCTTCCGTGCCGTTACGATTAAGGCCAGAGCGAATTTCTCCTAGTAATTGTACAATGTTCCGACATCAAACAAGGACTTACTCACATAATATACCATATTTTTTTTATCTCTTCTTCTCGGACCATGACCACACTAACAACGTGTTCGAATACAACCAAATATATCAAAAATGGTTCTCATCCAAACATTTTTATAGCAACAACAACAACGTGAGGTGTTACTTTAGGGCAGTTAGCGTTGTTTCACACTTTGTGTAACTTACAAATTCGTTAGGCTTCCACTACAAGAAAACACGCAATTTGCGAGAGAATTTTGCAAGGAAAAATTGC